>OY365808.1:11779616-11797559 GCA_959347315.1 Bimastos eiseni | reverse complement strand
GTTAGCTTTGCAGGCAACTATGAAAGGGCATGCTAACGACGTCACGGGTACGGATATACCCTCGGGTACGGGTCGGGTCAGGTAGGAATTTTGGTACGGGTAATGGTCTTGCATCACGGGTACAGATCGGGTAGCAAAACGCTCCACCCGCAGACCTCTAACAGACAGAACGACAGACAGACGGATAGATAGATAGATCTTATATATGATCAACGACCTGCCTAACGCGTCTCAACTTGTGCATTTTCTTCTTTTTGCGGACGATACAAATATTATTGCGTCTAGCCCCTCATATGCCAAATTGTTGACTCTGCTTAACCATGAACTGTTGCAAATCGGGGACTGGTTCACTGTTAATAAGCTGGCACTTAACACGCTTAAGACCAGCTAAAATACTTTTGCTTCTCATCGCAAAAACCTCCTGTCTCGAGGAATCACTGATGCCGAAAAGCAATCCCATACCTAAAACAGTCTCTACCCTATTTCTGGGTGTCTTAGTTGACAAATCCCTTACCTGGAATGTTCACATCGATAAAGTGGCATCTAAGCTGTCTAAAAATGTGGGCATTTTGTCACGCATTGTCCACTTACTACCACTTAACCTGAGTACTAATCTCTATTATTCTCTGGTCCATCCGTACTTAACATATTGTAACATGGTATGGGCGTCAAATTACTCTACTCGCCTCAAAAGGTTACAACTCCTCCAAAACAGAGCCTTCAGAATTATCCATCGCAACGGCATACGTCCTTCTTCTCTCAGCATTGGCGCCAATCTAAAGATACCTAATGCTCAAATTACACAGCTTCAATTAAATGTGTTCATGTTTCAACACCTCAATAATCTTCTACCATTGTGTTTTAAAAACCAGTTTAATACTGTTCTACAACTCAACCCTTATAGTCTTCAAATTACAGACCTAAGTACTCCCGAACTAATACCCACCAATTCTGTATCACCTCTGCTGGCCCAGCAGTCTGGAATAGTCTACCGCATGAGTTACGAAACTTACCTCACATAACTATATTTAAAATTAAACTCTGTAATCATCTACTAGCGCTTACCGCTTCATCAGTATAATCAACTTCCGACACTCGTTAGCCCTATTTAAATCACGATAACATTATTTTGTGGACTTTCATAGTTAAGCTAATTAAGTTGTTAAATAAATCCTTTCTCAAATCTCTCACCTCCGCCGCTATCACATACCTCTCATTAAGGGTGCCCCTACTAGCGAGACCTCGGTCCCTTTGGGGTTTCCTCCCCTATAAGTGATCACAGCTACATCACCTCTCTTGACCTGGTCAATTACGTTACTTGTATGTTACTTGTTTTGATTGACTTGTTTTGGTTGTGTGTGTGTTCAATAAAATCTTTGGTATTGGTATATATAGATGGATAGATGAATGGATAGATAGATAGGTAGGTAGGTAAATAGATAGATAGATAGATAGATAGATAGATAGATAGATAGATAGATAGATAGATAGATAGATAGAGATGGGCAATAAACAACTAACCTGTGATTTTGATAATAAATTTTCCATTGAACGGACTGACGTTTGGATCTCTCCGGAACAATATGACTGTATTGGATGCAAATGGAATTGTTTTTACGTCGGTTGCGTTGTAATATGGTGAACAAAAGTCAAGTTTAGTTTCGTTTCCAGGGTTAATAATTGATAGCCTTTCCGAACAGTAGGTTGCAGCTGTCAGTTTAACCAGTAAAGCTGCAATCCTGACATCAACAGACGATGATGAAGACGTTGACGAAAGCAGACAGGAACATTGATAACTGACATTCTGACCGATTGCATCAGGAAAGTTAGGAAATGATGAAATATAAACTGAACTGTTGTTGTATAAGCCTTCATTTAAATGACAGATGTCTCCATATCCGGTAAACCCTAAATAACAATGTAAGCGTGTAAATTTAATCTGACGTTTGTACATGTTCATTGGCGACAACGTCTGCTTTGGCTCAGCTAAATTGTCCACTATGTTTGATCAACATAAACAGAACAACTGCCCTGTCCTGAATTTTATATGAAGCTACTTAAATCAAAATCAATTGCAAAATTTTAGTGATATTTCTTCTCAAGATCGTACATTTAATTATGCACATACTATCTCACATGAATGATTATATTTCACGGCATAATCAATGCTTTGGCTTACCTACATACATACTCACAATGTTCTGTCATTTATATAAATGCCATTATCAGAATCAGCACAAAGGGCGTTTGTAAGCGGAGCCGTGGCATAGGGCAAAAATACGAAAGGGGTGCAAATTACAGGAAGGAACAACTTTAATTATTCCACAAATTTATTATTTCTTGAAATAATTATAATTATAAAGTTACCAAACAGCAAAGCATAGCTAGATGATGCATTATGTGATATAAAACTGAAATGCTTCATTATGACTTTCGTATACGGGATGCAATAGCCATCGAAGCTGGTGGGATTTTCGGCGCCTTGCGTTCGGAAGATCGCCGGTTCGAACCCACCTCAAGTAACTGCGTAGCGACCAAGTTTCTCACACATAATTGTCTGTGAGGAATGTAACGGGAAACCACCTCACTCATCTCATCCCCGTTTGGCGTAAAGCTAACGAACTTGCCTTCGGGCAGAACAGTTATCACTCACTCATGCGGGATGCAATAGCCACCGAAGCAGTTTCATAGTTGCACTTTTCAACTGTAACTTTATTTCTTATTTGTTAATAAAAATAATACCATAATTATTTCAAGAAAGAATGAATTTATGAAATAATTAAAGTTGCTCCATCCTGAAACTTGCGCCCCTTCCATATTTGCGCCCTGTGCTACGGCACCGCTGGCACTGCCTTTGGTACGGTGCTGGGCGCAATTATAGCTTGGTACGGCGCTGATCAGAATCAATAACAGGATTTTAACGAATATTGCTTCTTATTAGGCTGTTAGGATTTTTCACATTGCACGTAACACCAGTCATCATGCCTAATTTGTTAACATTTCATTCCAGCCTGCACCCATAGTGAATTCGTTCAGCATCACCATTTTAAAATGCCTTGACTTACACAGAACTTGCTGTTATTGCAATTTGCCATTTATAATTATAATTAAAATCTAGGTAGATCTACGTACTTAATAAGATGACGTAATAAGTTTAAAGAGCAGCCCATTAGCAGATCATGTAGGATCAATCGATCAATCAAAAATACTTGAGGCAGCGCCTCTTCAAGATATCTGCTCAGAGGCGCGATGTAAACATATATAAAGAATATATAAAGAATGTAGAGAGGATATATAATATATGGACATATTATATATGTTTATATATATAAACATATAAACATATATGATGGATATATAGAGGATATATAAAGCGGAAACTATTATTGCTATAACCGCAGTAAATGCGCCCAAAATATGCATGAATACATAGGCCTACATGAATACACACATAAACCTCCATACCACACGGCGTTCAGCTGGGATTTGCGAACTTTGGATTGAGGTTTATGAACTAGTCTCCAGGTTAAGAACTGTCGATCAGATCGAGTGTACTTAAGTAGTTTAGTCATGCGATGATTATGCTATTTGATTCAGAACTGTGCTCTAAGTAACTCTTCGAATCAAGTTTCAACAACAATTTCTAGAGCAAAGTGCTAAAATTCCTCAAATGTTAGTCTATAAGTGCATCTTTATAGAATGGTTTTTTTAACTGAAGCATTGTTAAAAGACACAGACAACACACGTTCAATTAGCTTCTGCAAGTTTCAACAATTTGCTGCTCGAGAAAATTGAACTCATTTCATAGCTGCACCTTTGGCTGACATGCTTATTTTAAACAACGGCATCACTGCTCGATGATGGTGGGCAAACTCGTTGTAGGGCTCATCTCTGTCATCAATTGATATTTCAGCCGCTGACCTTCTTGGAAAGCTAGCTGTTCTGGGACGCCATCCGCCGCCCCAGTAGGAATCTCCACTTAGTCTAAACTCGACAAGGTGTTCTTCCCTTGTAACCGCCGATTACATCTATAGGGTTATGCTATTATCGTTAAAGTTATCATATTTCACTTCGTCTGCGTTATAGATTTATTGTGAAGCTAAACAAACGCAGTGCTGGTATCAGTATTGGACACGAGACCAAAAACTCAAGACCAAGACCGAGAGGTCAAAGACCAAGACTAAGACCAAGACCGAGAGGTCCAAGACCAAGACCAAAGACCAAGACCAAGATCGAGAGGTCCAAGACCAAGACCGAGTGGTCCGAGACCAAGACGAAGACCGAGACCGATACTCCTTTTATAAACAATTCATTTTATAAGATGCTAAAACGGAATGACACGCCTAAAAATTAATTTTATTGCTGAAGAATGCTAATCTTAATAATGGTCCAGAAAACAGTTTTACCAGCCACTCTGAACTTTTGCGGGTTCAGCACTTGCAATTGGCTTCGGCCTGAGAATATCACACTATAAATTACTTACAGTATACGATAGGATCGGATAGGTAATACTTTAACACATCTGAACAAGTAGATTAACGTTTCGTATGAATGGTGTAGGCGTACTTGTACCACGGACCTCGGACTTGTAGATTAACAGTGTCAACACGTGGCCTACCACATAATTATTTGATTATTCCAAAACCTTGAAATTTGTGAAAGCAAATTTTGAAATGGCTGGTTCCGTTCCAAATGCAATTTATTTCGCCCATAGTAATATGTATTTAAAGATCTAGTAGTTTGGTCAGCACACCATAAATCGATGAAAATTTCTTCGAACCTAAACATCCGGTGTCTACAATAGTTATCGAAAATAACCGACAAATATCGGAAAAATTGCTCTGATACAACAAATGACCAGGAACGCTAATATAAGACGGAGAACAATCCCAAGACCATTCCTTTAAGACCAAGACCCCGACCGACGCATTCAAGACCAAGACCGATGATCCAACACTAAGACCAAGACCAAGGCCGATGCATTCGAGACCATTAAGGACCAAGACCGGTGCATTCGAGACCAAGACTGCAGCTTTCCGGTCTCGAGACCGCCTCGAGACCAAGACCGCGGTCCCGAGACCACATCCCTACCTGGTATTGTATTTGACACCACGCACTTCTGACAGCTCGGTAAGAGAAACTAGAAGTTAAGGGCTGCTCCGACTAAATGAAGAACGGGAAGCAGGACATTTAACTCAAAACCGGGACGGTCCAGAAAAATCTGGACAGGTGGCCACTCGAGATACAAATAGCTTAGAACATTCGAATGCATGAGAACAAATGATCTTTCTAAAACCTTCGTCTTCCTATTGCATTACAAAAAATAACGTATTCTCTGGCCATATCAGGCTTTTGAGAAAGGACCATGTTTCTTGAAACACGTTCTGAGATTCTAATTAGAGTTAATTTCCAACCTTTTTCATCAAGTTCTCTGCCCGGAGGCAAATTCAGACGTCAAACGACGCCAATCCTCTGATTCTCGGTCTAACAGATCTAAATAGGTCTCTTTTATTCGAATGTCTTGAGCATTTCATCAATAGCTTTGTATATAAACGAGCTAATTCAGCACACCGAATCTGATTTGAAGCACACATTTAAATTCTTTGCTCTTAATTTATCAAATCTTTAAGAACGATAGCTAGTCGTCAGCTCTAAAGAAATTATGAGTTCCCATCATATCATACCTGAAGAAAGACATGTGAAGTTGATAATGATAAAGTTTCCCATCGTGTTACCATTAAGTGAGCACCGTAACTCGCTGAGTGTAATGTTCTGATTGATGAAACACGTCGTGTTGCGTCCTGTGCATAATTCCGCTGCAGTTGTTGTCTCTATCATGCAAGTGTTATTTGTTATTGGACAATCTTGAGGCGGATTGAATCTGTCTGTTGCACCGATAAAAGCTGAGTTTACGATGATTATCTGTCCTGATTCGCAACTAAATTCGAATAGCGAGGTATCTGTTACCGGGAAATCTTTGCATTTGTTGTACATCCTGTCTTGGCCGAATGCTATTGTCAAGGCTGAAATGGACAAAGTTGTCATTAGCTTTTTTTTAGCTAATATAGCCTACGACATTCAAACTTTACTGATTTAAAAATTTGTAACACATAAATTTTAAAGTTCACTTTATAAAAAATTGTGTAGCGCAACCGTTTGGCATGAGACTAATATAATTCGTCAAATTTAAATTACTCTGAACATTCGCCATTTAATTTAAATATGTGCTGAGATTAAAGATAGAATGAGAATAGCCTAATGCAATTATTGTTATAATAATTATAATAATATCATATAATTATAATAATTTTAATTATAATAACAACAATAATTATTTTTTAAATTTAAAACTTACACACCGCAGTATGATCACAAATACAGCCTGAACGAATGCTGGCAAACTATGAAAGGAGTCGAATATAGGCCCAGTCCTAAGCTGTCAGCAGCCGTGCAAGGCGCTCATGGCGTTATGCATCTAAAGCATGTACTACACCTACATTAGCATGCAAACACCATAAAAATTACAATTATGATAAGAAAAAAATTGGCGTACTTTTCTGCTTTATGAAAGCCATGAACATTACAGGTTTCCGTGCATTTAACGAAATAGAATGTATCAATTAATACAACACAAATATACAACGTTCAACCTATTACAGATATTTCATCACATCACTAACTATCACTAACTTACAACTCCACACAATACTCCCAGCTCAAATATCTTCGCTGACTCTTCTCCATCTAGCTAACCTGCTGTACACAATCATGCTCTTGTCTCACCCGTACTCGACCCCGGTTACTTCTTATCTCAGGTTCTCCAACCGAGCCATATCCAATGCGCATAACGTCTCTGGAACGACCTCCCTCCTGAATTCCGCATTTTTCCGTTCCACCATCATCACTGCCCATCATCTGACATTATCTGTCCCAAACTGCCTTATCCATCACCTGGGAGCTTTCCATTCTCAACTTTTAAGCCTCACCTTTTCAAGAACTTTTACCCAGATTCCTTACCTAATATTTCTCCTGTCAATCCTCGACCAAAACGACACCCTCCTTAGCAGCTAATATGCCTCGCTGCTGACCCTCTGGAAACCCGACTCTGATCTCCCACGGACTATTCTTTGAATAACCCCTCTGATTTGATGCAGCGCTCGTGAATAAGCTGATGCCATGCGCTTGGTTTCAAGTGGCGCCTTAGAAGTTTATAGATTTCGATTACGCTTACAACAATAGTTTCTTTATAATGCTAAATCTAAAGCAGCTCCATGACAATTCTGATATGATAATATGTTGTCTAGTATGTTGTCCTACACTAGTTTACATTTTCATACCTGCAGTAAAACAAACATAAAAGCCCAAAGACAAGTCCAATTCTTGTTTCTTCATTGTTCGAATAAATTGAGATTATATAGAGTCGAGATCGATATCCCAGAGTTATTTCGAATATGACTTTGGCAATGGAGGAAGCAGGTTACAATAATTGCGTCTAAAACTCTATTTGTGTCGAGCATTTTACCGTGACGATGCCAGTGATATTGAGGTGTTCAAAATGTTTTGACCATCGAACGGACAAGTCCTGTAAAAAAAGCTTCGTGCAGTCAATTATAATTATTCTCAATCATATATTATTGTGACTATAGAAAGTGCCTATTGGTGGTCAACGGCCTTGAAGGGCGAGGCAGAGTAAGAGACACGCCTTTCCGGTATCAACAAACGGGACAGTGTTGCACAACGATAGCTATGAGCGGTTTGAGCGGAATAGTCCTGACTCCTAAGTGCGGATAAATTGCCAAGAATAATGTTGGGAGATGAATGTATGATGCGTTTGTTTAGTCAGTGTATGGAATAGATGGTAGGATCCTTCGAAATGTATTTCCATTAGGGTTGGAGATTAGTTCAAAGTTTGACAGGTTTCTGATCGCAGTGGCGTTGCGAGGCAAAGTGCTGCCTGGGGCGAAGGTACAAAATGCTGCCTCTGTCTCTTATTTTCTTCACTTTATTCTTGTGCATATCCCGGGATATGCGCAATGGGGTTTGATAGGCACAAAACGCCTGTTAAATTATTCTATTCAATATGAAATTCATTATAGGAGCCTACAGTTAGTAACAATTAACAGCATCAGCATGAACTGTCAAAATTAAAACTGTTTAACTAATTAAGATGCGTTATCATTTGATATAGTAATAAGAAAAGAAAATAAGATAGTATTAATTAAGACATAAACCATTTATAAAGCAAACAAAAGAGCAAGTCTCACAATAAAGTTACTAAGCGTCTTGCAGGCTAGATCGAAAATTATATAAAGTTCACATAAATTAAAATTAAACTGTAACATTTTTATTCTTTCTCCCTACATATTGAAAAAGTCCTGAATAATATCATTTGATCATGATGGGACTGCAGTAAGCATAGTAATTAGAATGGACTGGTAACTGGTCATTTATCATACAGATTACGGGCAGAGTACGGTTTCATACTTTCATTCCCACTGAGCTAAAATATTAAACAACATGGATATAGGATGTAGGCACTTGGCACCTAAGAATGCTTGGCACTGTATGTGTGAGCAGTCTAAATAAAGATCAATCCTGCTTCCAGGATACTTGCGCTACTAAACGCAGAAAATTTAATCTAACAAGCGTACAAAAAAGAAAATCGCGAAAAGATGAATATTTTTCTATTTGTAACTAAAGTTAGTGTAAACATAGGCTATTTAGCTGGTGAGTTTAAATCAGGTTTAGATGAAAATAAAAAAACATAGGCCTACTGAAACAGCGCAGATGATCTTGTATGCTACAAGTTTGTACTATACTGATCGCAGGAGGATGCTATTTAATTTTATTTAGTAATAATATTACTAATAGACATGGCGCAAAAGTGAGTTTAGACGTTAGTAATATTATTACTGGTATGAGCGACATAGGAAGCCGCCAAGGTCGACAATTTTTAGGGGCGCAGAATTTTAAAGATAATACGGTAATGTTTTCAGAAATAAAATTGTATGATACAAAAGATATTCATGAATTATTGGCTATTAAGAACTAGTTTTAGGCTAATTCCAATTCCAACAACGACGTTCAATCTCTTTACACCCCATTAAATTTCACGCTCCTTTCCTATTAATTTTTCTATGCCAGAATCGTCTATATATTTTGACAAAAAATATTAATATGTGCCCCATGCAGTGTGTGCCTGACCCCATATTTTCTCACATCTTACTGTTTCTGCAATAGGGGTGGGGCGCTCTTATATAGATGACGGCCAAATTACACGAGGACTGCTCTGATGTCTATAAACACTAGGCGCTATTCGATAGCTTTGATGGTACTTCGGTATATAGTATTTGTTAGTTTTAAGTCGAGAAAAAACTAAAGGGCACTTTTCCAGGATTAGTCAAGAGCAACAATAATCTTGAAGAATGCAACTTATACAATAATATTTTTTATTCTTTACCGAAAATACCGCCCCTAGGACAAGTGCTGCCTGGGGCGATTCGCCCCCTCGCCCCACGTAGCTACGCCACTGTCTGATCGGCTGTGTAGAGTGAACAAGTCGGGTTGCTTGGATTAGGCCTAAGGTGTGACAAATTTTAAACACGATGTTCAGAGCTCAACAGTAAGTTAATTACAAATTGGCCAAACTCATAATCTCATTTAGACCCATACGTAAGAACAAAAAACAATGAGTGATGTAGGTATGTGTCTGTTGGAAAGGATTTTGAGAGAGTGTTATTAAGAAGGACTCAAGAGTAAGTAACAGGCAGAATGTCACTAAAATCAATGGAAAAGTCAAAATGCTCAGAGTCAGGTAGTAGGTCTTTCCATCTGAGATTAGTAGTGTGCAAATGAAATTATACATTTTCGACTGTCGATTTTGTCAATGTAAAATTTGGCGACGTCAAGAGAATGAATGTTATGCTATCTAATTCCCAACAGCTTGGCAATATAGAGCATCGCGTGGAAATCCGCCGTTTGTGCCAAGTATTTTACTAAGTGAAATTGATGTTTTCAAATGATGCAGACCATCGAACTGACTAGTTAAATGAAGAAGTATGAACTAAAAGAGACGTTCACCAGCTTATTTTGTATACGGCGGCACTGATGACGGTAATGCCGTCTAACCTCCTCAAACCCAACTTTATCAAACTGCGCTCTAGTCGACGACATTCAGTCGGCTAATATGTGCGTTCATGTATGTATGTACTCAGGTATGTTTTTAGTGCATTTACAGTGGTTTTCGTTCAAATAGATGCCGATTTGAACGGACAATTGTCCTCCCGGATAATTGCCCCGGACAATTGCTCCAACATTTGCCCACGGACTATTATTGCCGCCGAACAATTGCCTCCGGACTAGGACAATTGCCATCCTCGGCTGGACCGTAACATCGCTCACGGCCTATACGTAGAAACCACGGACAATACGTTAGATCATGAAAAGGACATTATGTATATGATGATAATGCGTGTCACTTTAATTCGTAGTAAAGATTCGTTGGCGATTGCTATTAACGGAAGATGTTAATACGTTTCACTGACTGTGTTCAGTATTTATACATCTAATACATAAGTTAACTTGTACTTGGAAATTCAATCACGGCCCATGAGAAATTCGAGCTATTTCCACAGCATTCAATGTTGATGATTCTTAATGCGCTATACATAAGGTTGCCAATTTCTCCAGAAGAGTCTGAAGAGAGCAATCATCGCAAGACTTAACGAACGTGACTTAAATCTTCGGGTGTTATGCCCGTAAAAACGTTTTCAATATTATAAGTGTCTTCATCATAAGACCTTCAATTAAATCGAACATTTGCGAGATATAGGTAAGCTAGGCCTATAGTCCCTGAAACTTAAAATATTTAGCCCACCCTTTGCTATGCTATTACTTAGTTTGTTTAGGCCTGGGCTTGGCAGGCGATTCGTCAATTTAAGTGCAAATACGTTTCTCGTAAATGCTAGAGAAGAAGCATTGCATTATCCTGAATGCCCCGGCAAAGCTCGCGAGAATTGGTATCTCAAAGGATCAGCACGTGTCTGTTTGCGTAGACTTGCTTCTGCTTAAAAGCCTCGTCAACCGTAAAACTCAGGCAGCCTGAACGGCAATGTAGGCTATACACTACCTGATTCACTAATAAAGACCCACATTCAGACCAAATGACAACTGAATATAACCATGCTTATGCAATAAGCGTAAAGCGTCTGCTCGAGGTCACGAACACACTGCAGAAAAATACACAGAGCACAGTTTGTGAGCAGAGACACCCAGTCAATCGTGTCATTAAGATTCTGAAATCTCTACTAAAGTTAATAGACATCTTGTGTGAAGAAATTTTATATCTATTGAAAAAGATAAAGTCTCGACTGTAAAGACTGTCTCGATAGTAAAACATGAATTTTAAATCGTCTACAAATAGGCCTATGACTTGGTACATTTTATTCATTGAAGGTGAGTTTGGAAAAGCAAATTAACATTGGTATTCGTAAAATACAACCACAATGATGACAATGATAGCAACAATTGCATAGCATTGTATGACATAATAACATATAAGTGACGTAACATGACATTCCATGAAACAATATAGCACCATGCATCATGGCTTGGTGGCCGATTGGTTACATGGGTCACGCGGAGATTGCGGGTTTGACCCTCGTCCGATGAATCACTGTGTAGGGACATTGAGCAAGTTCTTCGCACACAATTGTTGTGCATCAAAACCGCAGTTGTGCCATCGAGGCGTGTGTGCACTTCTGAGCTAAATTGCAAGAAGGGTGAAGGCGATATAACAAATTATAGTTGTATCACACGCCGCCCAACTGAAAAAAGTCTAATCCATTTCCCGCCGCTCCACTCAAATAGATCAGATCTAACCATTCTGAGAGGGTCTAATCAAAATGATAAAATCGATGTTATTCGATAATACTAGCAAATCCAGCCCAATAACACCCAATGTGCCGTTACAGTAATTATGCACGACACGGGTCACATAACCGCAAGCCAGGTAACGGAGAGAAGAAGTTTCGACATGTGTGTGCTTTAAGCTCTGACCGGAACCAGTTAGAATTGACAGAATAATGCTGAGAATTCAGTTTATAATCTGCAATGTAGCTCAAGATGATATAAATTGCTAACATCTCAAATCAGGAGTGTCAAAGCTGTTTTGATGGCGGGTCAATGGCTTGCTTAAAATCGACACTCTCCGACCTACGTGACATTCATACCCCACTCAGCACCAAACACAGACCACACACCAGCAGCCTCGTTTCGCTGTCACCTTCAACACACGTACCAGCGCACCATCAACCCAACATCGAAAGCAAAAGCCATTTTTAAATCAGTAAAGTTTGAATGTCGTAGGCTATATTAGCTTAAAAAAGCTAATGACAACTTTGTCCATTTCAGCCTCGACAATAGCATTCGGCCAAGACATTGTGTACAACAAATGCAAAGATTGCCCGTTAACAGATACCTCGCTATTCGAATTTAGGTGCAAATCAGGAGAGATAATCATCGTAAACTCAGCTATCATCGGTGCAACAGACAGATTCAATCCGCCTCAAGATTGTCCAATAACAAATAACACTTGCATGATAGAGACTCCAACTGTAGCGGATTTATGCACAGGACGCAACTCATGTAGCATCGATCAGAACAAAATACTCAGCGAGTTACGGTGCTCACTTAATGGTAACCCGTTCGGAAACTTTATCAATATCAACTTCACATGCCTTTTTTCAGGTATGATATGGATTACGTCGTCGTAATTTCTTTAGAAATTTGACGAACATAATTAAATGGATGCCTAACATAATTATGTGTGCCCAACAAATGGAAAGTCGGCGAGTTCAATTAGCTCTGTCTAGAAACAGTGTTATTAAAATTTTAGAATAATGGAGACCTCTTACACTTGTTAGACCAAGACCATGAGAATTGAAGAAGATTAGAAATAAGTTCACAGAAAGTATAATCAGAGAAAGTTTTTCCAGATGGATGGCTATATAAATGCACGATCACAAAACATTGCATTTAATTACTACATTGGATTGAACACTAGATTTGTGCTCATGCTTGGACAGTTAGTTTAGTTCCCCGTCACTGCCACTATCCTCCCACTCCCTTCTCCTTCCAATCATATTCCCACTCACCTCTGCCTGTACCATCCACCTCAAATTCCATTCCCCACCCAACCTCATCTCCTACCAACCCATCCTATCATTGCCCTCTCACCCCTTTCTCCTTCCATTTCTTTCACTCTCTCCTCCCTTCATCTCCATCTCTGACTCTCCTTCTCCTCCCCTCCCAACCGCTCTCCTTTCCATTCATAGAACTTCGCTTTCCCATCCTCAACTTCATCCTACTCCTGCTTCTCCTCCTTATGAAAGAGATGGAGTAATACGCGAAGAGCAATAGATCTGCATGAAGCCATGAATCGACGTGGCTGTAAAATAGTGTTTCCCGTTACAGAGCCACATAGCGACACTTTTTTGTTTTTATCCTCTTTATCCTTCTCTTTATCCTATTCTATTCTATTTACGGATTTATGAAGCGCCTCTCACAGTACAGCCTAATTTAACTTGGCTTGCGTAGAGTTTGTCATGGACGGATCGTCGGTTCGTCGGAGTTCTATCAACTCTTTTTCGGTATGTTCCCGTCGACCTACAGAGCTGAAATTTTGCACACATTTTGGCTTGCATGACAATGCAATGTGTCACATTTTTACGGACACAACTGAGAAATTAAAAAAGAAATGACAAAAATTCAAGAAATTAAATATCGTTTAACCACATGAACGAGACCTCCGGCAAGTTTACATCATCAATGATATGTAATCAAAAATCTCTTAAGGAAATGGAACGATTGCGCCATCTACCAGATAAAAGAGGGTCCCGAAAAACCCAAGTTTCATCCTTCCACTTCGTTACTCCTTCCACACCCGAGCTGGGTGTTCCCTCAATTCCTTATCTTCTTCTCAATCTCTCTCCATCCCTCCTTCCTTCTCCTCTATTTCTCCCATACCTTATCTATTCTCTCTTCTATGTGTACTCCCCATCTCCTATCCACCTTCATCCCCACCCAACCATTTTCCCTCAATTACTTATCTCCCATCTTCGCCTACTCGTCATTTCCATTCCAGCATCATCCGATCCATATTCATCCTACCATAGCACATTCCTTCCTCTGCCCTCTCCATTTCCCTCCATCGCCTACTCCTGTTCTCCTTCCATTCTTTCCACCGCTTTCACTCAATCCCCTATTTCATACTCCCCATACTCATATCGTGATTTAATATGACTAATTTACATGCTGCTCATCTCTCTCAGCTGTTCGAAGCCATGGAATCCATCAATGCCACCGGGCTTGAATTCCTCATAGGGCTGGGGCGCCGCATAACCATGGTCACAGGAGAGCCAATAGAGACAAGCTACCTTCTTCAGCGCTTGTCAGTCATGGTACAACTTTTCAGCGCTATTGCGTTCCGTGGCTCGTTTGTGCAGCCGGATCTTGACGAGGGATAAGTAGTTCGAGAAAACCATCTCTCTCTCTCTCTCTCTCTCTCTCTCTCTCTCCTCTCTCTCTCTCTCTCTCTCTCTCTCCTCTCTCTCTCTCTCTCTCTCTCGAGAGAGAGAGAGAGAGAGAGAGAATAGTTTTGTCAACCCAAGGGATCAGTATTTACCTCGGGAAAAATAAAAATAAAAATGAAAATAATAATAATGATAATAATAATGATGATAATAATAATAATAATAATAATAATAATAATAATAATAATAATAATAATAATAATAATAATAATAATAGTAATAATACGAAGCCCATGGGTGCCGAATGGAAAGAGACTCGACGGTGTAACTCGTATTCTCTGGGCGTGGGGAAATATTTAGCCTTTTGCATACTTGAATTGTGCTGCCTCTTACATAGTGCCTCAGGTTCAGTCGGTTGGATCCGTGTCTGTGCATTTGATTCTAACCCTTTGCTGACGTTAACTCTCGTCCGTCTAGTTTGGTTCCTCTATCTCTGCTGATCTCTTCTACCCCTTCCTCTAAACATCTTCCACCAGCGAGGGTCAGTATGCTCGTCGACAGCGTTGGCAATTGTCGCTTTACTCATTGACCCAACTTGACCCTGAAACTCTGAACATTAATGCCATCTGTCGGCTGTCGGCAGAAATCCGTTGGTTGGTTCCACGCTTGTGTGTGGGCTACTACTGACGACTCTTTTCAGCTTACTGTACATAGTTTTGCTAATGGATGTATTTTTACTGTGATATTTAACATCATTAAGGCCAGCGCTGAGAGCTCCTCTGTGTAGATATCATGATGGGGCGCCATATGAATGTTTGATTACACTGATTACATCATTATCATCATCATCATCATCATCATCATCGTCATCGTCTTCGTCATCGTCATCGTCAATCATCATCGTCATCTTCATCGTCGTCGTCATCGTCGTCGTCATCGTCGTCGTCGTCGTCGTCGTCATCATCATCGTATCATAATCATTATCATTATCAGTATCATCATTATCATTATCATCATTGTTGTTATTATTATTAATATTAGTATTATTAATAGTATTGTTCATTATTAACATTACTATTATTATTGTTATTATCACCAATAGCTGTGAACATAACACTTATAATAATACTTTAAATAATAATATTACTAACATAATTATAATTTATTATTATTATTATTACCTGGATGAAGCCATGCAAGAGCACAGCGATTACTACGATCGAGTTATAAAAGATCTCATGGACCTCCAGTCACAAGCGGCACTCCTATTACTAAGCTCATGCTTCAGGGCGGCAAAGATTACTTACCATTTGCCGACTTCTCCTTGCTTGAACCTCTGGTTACTGGAAAAATCGATCATAAGACTAGAACAGAACTCGAGAAATTCCTCAAGACTGAGCTCAATGACATTCAGTGGTTGCAGGCTTCGCTCCAGATTTCGAGATGGAGGACTCAGGACCAGGCGGGTATCGATGCTGGCAACTTCGTCCTATTTGGCGTCAGCTGCGTCAGCCATCTCGCTCGTGGGCGCCATCCTGGCTGTGTAAGAGTTCAGCGACTTGTACCAGGAGGAAATGTTGGACGCTCGCAGGGATTCACTTTCAGTGACGATGGTACCTACCCTGATCCAACAGGAAACCTGGGATAGATCAGAAGTATGGATCTCACTCAAAGACCCGCTCAACAGGGTAAGACTAGGAGAATGGTATCCCCACACGGGGATGCCACGCGGGCGACAGGCTGTCTATGATACCCATAACATCATGTGGACTGTGTCCTAGCAACGAGGCCGTCAGGGTGGCGATTGGCTTACGATTGGGCCTAAACCTATGCACACCACCCCACGCCAGTGTGAATGGGGCGAAATGACGGACCAAGGAAGACACTACGGTTTGGTCTGCAAACAATCTGTGGGACGAACCAGCAGACACTATGCAATGGATGACGTCATATAGAGGGCCCTCCAGAAAGCGGACACCCCAAGCACCAAGGAACGGCCAGGAATGTTTTATAGTGGCGGCAAGCGACTGGATGAGGTGATGCTGATCCCGCGGTCGCGTGGCAAATACAGCGCTTGGGACGCCACCAGTGTCCACACTTGCGCCGCAACATGCGTCCATCTGTCATCGACATCACCAGGCGCAGCTACTGAACTGGCCGCAACAAGGAAGACCGCCAAGTACGCAACCCTCGACCCGCAACGCACATTTTTGTTCCGATTGTACTCGAAACTTTGGCACCCATCAGCAGAGAAGGCATTCAGTTTCTTACAGAGTGAGGCCGGCAATTGTCAGTTGTGTCTTGGGACCCACTCGAGACCAGACACCTTTATCATCACCTCTCGATATGCACGCAACGATATAATGCATCGCACATTTACCCAATGATTATTTGCTAATAATATTAATAATAGTAATAAAATAATAAAATAATAATAATAATACTATTGTGGTAGTAATAGTAGTAGTAGTGTAACTTCCACTACTACTACTATAACTACTCCTGTGGAAGTGATAGTGTAGTAATGGTAGTGGTAGTGGCAGTATTAATGATATTACATAGCGGAAGTGGAGGTAATTGTAGTAGTAGAAGTGTCTTGTGGTGCTTTTGATTATTTTGATTTTGCCCTTGAAATGTACGGATCCAGAGTTACCCTCCAGTCTTAACTGATGTCGCTTGCCTAGAGCTGTGTTATTTTGGTTTAACTTTGTCTCGTGTTAGACAGTGGCTTTTATAGTTTGTGTTTATGACAAATAAGTTACGCTGTTTTCATTTTCGCTTCAATGCCATTTATGCAAATGCACACTTGCAAATGCTGTTGATATCATAAAATGTTCGCTTTGCACTAATCAATACCACTCTTCGCACTTTACTCCTGTCTCCAGTAGTAACTCATGGTTTTGCACTGAATGCATGTTACATCTGTTTCCTTTTAATCACTTGCCTAATGAAGCCGAATTTAGAGAATGTATCAATTCATACAGGGATGTAGGCCTAATGAACTCCAATGCGATGATACTAAATGAGGTACCGCGCCTAGAGGTCTTCACTGAGCTCGATGATGATAGACCCTTGTTAAATAACCTGGACTTAGACCCAAATAATAATTACTACTTAGAAAGACGTGAACAAGGTACATATAGCACCCCCGCCTCGCTGTTGGCTGCTAGTCAAAGGAATAAAGATCTGACCTCTCTACTGCACGTCAACTGTCGTAGTATATTCTCTAAACTAACTTCACTAGAGAATTTACTAGCTATGTTATCGATCGACATACTTGCAGTAACTGAAACATGGCTTGATATTGAATCTGCTAACCTAATTTCTATACCTGGTTATAATTTTGAACACCGATGTAGAACTACGGTAAGAGGAGGTGGGATTTGTTTCTTTAACAGGAACACATTAACTT
>OY365808.1:11522116-11774616 GCA_959347315.1 Bimastos eiseni | reverse complement strand
GAGTCAGCCCAGCACATTCAGTAGCACAAGCGATCAAAGCACGACATCAGGAATCACCTTGAGTTCAAGTCACCTATCAACCAGCGCAGGTCAGAGCACCGTTTCTGAATCAGAAAAACAAAGTGATGCGTTGTTGTCCTCAGTTGTGCCATCGAATGGTGATAATGGACAAACAGTTAACAGTCAAACTGCTTCAGAAAATAAGTCTCTATCTACAGGTATGAATCATCGTCAAACATATGAATAAACAGCATGTATAGGTGCCCCGTCAAAATCACGCAGGATGAAAGTGCGCCGTCAATTGCGCGCGATTACTTAACAGAATCGCGAAGGAAGGACTTATACAAATGAGAAAGAAAATGTTTTATCAAAACAGCAATGAGACACCTTACCCAACGCTTACTTTATTTATCGATCCAGGTCCTATCTAAGCAGGATTCTCTTATCAATCCACCATCTACTCTAGCACGATAATTTTCATCGATGCAGTCTATAAGCAAAATTATATTTGCCAATCTAGCTTATATTTAAGCAGAATTATTTTTCATGGATCTAGCTTTCATTTAAGCGGCATTATTTTCATCAATACAACTTCTACTTAAGCGTGATTCTTCTAATCGAACCAGCCTCCTTTTATGCATTATTCTAAATATGCTAATTAATATTTAGACTGATATTTAGATTGCAATAAATATTTAAATTTAACACACTTTGATGTGAGTTAATTCAAAAACAGACGCGAAGAAACATCAAAGTACACATAATTTATTATATAACTAACACATGAATGAGTTCGAAGTCTGATGACCCAATAACGGCAGTTAAATATTATGAATGCAATTTTTATTAGATTATTTTTAATATAGGTTTATTGATCAACGGGCAAATGTCATCATTCAACGTGACAAATATATCAATAGTTGAGCTTTAAAGCCTACGCTGCGCGCTATTGATGGCGCGCGCATTTGACGGGCATATTTTGCTTCGAGCTTTTGACGGCGCACAATTGATGGTGCACTTTTGTCTTGCGCGGCGCACGCAAATGGCGAAGTGCCACATGTGTATTCACTATGCATGAGATAATGAATGCTATCTGCAATACTCTACAGCCAGAGGACCTTATGAAAACTCTATGAGCCAGTCCAACAGATTGAGTAGCACAAGCCTTCAAAGCACGACACCAGAAATCACTCAGAGAATAAGTATAACAAACATGGAAATATATGCACGAATATATATATATATATATATATATATATATATATATATATATATATATATATATATATATATTTAGGGTGGGCCATTAAAAAGTAGCCCACTCAGGTCTTATGCTAATATTTCGGCCACTAACGGAGATTGGTAAATATGATTTTACAGTCGCAAAACTAATTCATACCTACATATGATGGCCGATTTTGAATTAAATAATTTAAACAAAACAAAAGTTATGTCACTTCTAATGAGTTTAACCGCGGGTTTTTGTTGGTGAAAAAGCATTCAACGCAGGAAAAAGCGACAAAAAACGATTTTATGAAGTAACTTCTCAAGTTATTGCTGTAAAGCAAACTTCAGATTTACCATCATCATTCAGAAGTAAAAAGAGAGAACAAGCGTATATGGACATCACTTTGACGTCATTTAGAGAGCAGTCGATCAAATTGGTGAATAAACATCGCTTTCCGTCGTATTGCTGGGCAGATTATCATTACCGAAATTTGAACGCTCCTCAGCACTGCTATGCCGGCTGAATGCTTGCGAGACGAAGGTTGTGTTCCTCGCGGATGAGAAGAACTTCTACCTCAATCCACCAATCAGCAACCAAAACAATCGTATTTGGTCCAGCTGCTAGAAATTCGATATCAAACCTGGTCTACCGATTGTTGAACTCGAGAAGTTCGCTCCACATGTTATGGTGTTGGCTGGTGTTTTTTTTGGTGGCAAAAGTCAACTTCATTTTATTGATGAGAAAGCCAAAGTGGATACTGTATATTACTTTGGTAGCAGCTTCCACAATTAATATCCGACTGCAAGCATCTGCCGCCAGCTGGATTCATCTTTGAGCAAGACGAGGTACAAGCGCACAGGCTACTGCTCGCCTCACTCAAGATTGGCTCAGGGCCTGGTTTCACAGGACCAATGGTCTCAAGCTCACCGGGCATGAACCCTGTACTGGAAGAGATGATTTTTGTCTATCGTCTCTTCCAAAGGTATATGGTGGCGAGCGGTGATAAGTCGTTGTGGTAGCTGGCTTTTCTCTTCGGTAGGTGTATGTTCGTTTAGCCACGGAATCAACGAAGACTTTTTGATGTTACGATTTATATTAAAATGCAGACGTATATTTACAGCAAACTGGTTTCTATAATAATTGTAGATTTCTCGATTCGCCCTCAGTCAAACAACTCCGGCATCAGGTCATGCGTTTAGAGATGCTCAGCAAATCTCGTCTGTAGGTCTCCGCACTCTCCTTGCCTATTGACTCCTTCTTGGGCGAATCCTCTCTATTGCCTGCGTCACATATTTATATCCTTCCTCTCTTCCCTTGTCAGATGTATGCTTTATTTCTTCACCTGTCGCCTCTGCCTCGCTTGCTTCCATCGTCCGTCTGGACCGTCCTCCATCCGAGTTATCTGTCCCGTCTCTCGTCACTCCCTCGCTTCCGTCGCCGTGCCCTTGTCCATAACCTTCCATAATGTGTCTTTCTACGTCTCCTTCCTGTCTCTCTGTTTATCCCTCTATCTCTTGCTGTCAGATGAGCGAATCTGGTAATGCGCTGGGAGTTGTATTAATTAAGCCAATTACAGAAGCGATTAGCAGCGGCTACTGGTCTGTCACGTACATGTAAAGTTCATTAAGTGCATAGCCGATCTGAATATTCTGTAGTCCAGCTTGATTCGAATGTTCACATGAAAACTAATAGCTACAATTTCATTTAAACTAAATAATACATAATAATACATAATAATCATAAAGCCTCCGTCGATTGCGCAACTTGTAGTGTCCTTTATTACACTACAAACCCCCTGGATTATAACGTGTGGGGAGTTATGCTCGAGAAATACCACAATCTGCGACCAATGCCAAAAAACGTTGAGAGAATTGAAGTGACTTAGTAAAATTGTTTTTGTTACTTTTTCCTGCTTTGAATGTTTTTGACCGTCAAAAAATCATGGTTAACTCAATAAAAGTGTTAAAACTTTTGTTGTGTTTGAAATACTTTAGTAAATTTTGGCCGTCGTATGTAGATATGAATTAGCTTCGCGCCTCTAAACTCTAGTTTAATCTCAACTTTTGGTTTAAATATTAGCCAAAAAGCTGACGGAATTACTTTTTAATGGCCCACCCTGTATATAACATATCCTCAGATGCAGAGGCGGCGATCTCGCTTGACAGGTGGGGAACACCCCGTGAGTGGGGTAGAAAATGTGAGGGACACATGTGTAACGTGTCCCTCTCTGTAAAAGGTGGGGGACTTGTCCCCCTCGATCCCCCCGGGATCGCCGCCCCTGCACAGGTATAAAACACGAAATGATTCGCACACCTCAATAACGAAGGCACTTAGCTTTACTCTACAGTCAGAGGACCGTACAATAGATTATATTATAGAAGGCCACGCTTTTCCGCATGTACACCCCATTGACTGTGCGTTAAGCGGTGAATATCTAAGGATTAAGCTTTTGAATCAACCCGTTCGAAACTGTCACCTGAGGACAACACCATCCTCGACTTGTTTCTGTCCTAATAATCGCAGAAATATTTTCAGGATATTGACACATTCTCTTAAGCTTCGTATTTTAGATAATGATATCTTGAATGTTTAATTGTTCAATCTAGTATTACTTATTCTGCGTTTTCGCTGCTAGGCACTGATCTCAGAGATGACCTAGAAATTCTAATATCATAGAATGGTTTAAAGAAATGCCTTCTGTATCCTGCACTTCCTTGTTACATTTTACACGCGAACCACTACTCTTTTGATTTGCATGAAATGCGTTTTTGTCTTTTTGCTATGGATAAATTGATGTGTTAAAACATTGCTTTTCTAAATTCATCACTAACCTGGAAAATATATGATTCTGTTGATGAGCTAACTTATTTATTAAATGTACTTCACAAGTCTTTAAGCGTGCATACAGCATAGGATTGCTCGTACATAATTTGCACGTAAACCAATGCACCATGGGCAGACGAAGAGTATTGAATATTGCTTCCTGGATGCTTGTACAATAATTAATTATTCCAGGTGCGATTGTCGGAATCGTGCTAGGAGCACTTGGTTTCCTGGCTGTTCTTTCATTAGCAGCCCTATACAGTATTAGGATATTAAGGTAAGTTTTTTGCGACCATTACTGAGTGTATCACAATCAAAGTGCACTCTAGAGTCTCGACAGATCTATAAGTAATTAGATGCTTAAAGTTACGTATAATTATAGGTACATGCAGGCCCTATAGTATGCGGTAATTAGAAGATAAGTTTTGTCTCAGATTTTAATTTTTTTAGCATGCATGAGTAGGACTAGACCTAAACCAACCTGGATGATCTGAATGCTACGGCTATAATCGGGCCCACGAGTTTCTTTCAAAATATTATCTTGAGCAATCTAAACACAGCAAGCATGATCCAAAAAGAATAGTGATGAAATTTGTAATAGAAACATTTGCCTATTTGCTCTAATTTAGCCTCAGATTTAGAGTCAAAATGAAAAATATTACTATAAAATCGAATCACTGCAATCCAGTTACATAAGGCGATGTCGATGACTCTTGGATTTATCTGTTGTCGTTATAATAGATTCTGCAACAGTGTGTTATACTGTTCAATGTGTCATGTTAGATCAAAGCGGAATGGTGCACAGCCAACAACCGAACTGATGCCTTCAGTGTCTGATCCTCGTTTAAACCTGTCATCAGTTTATAGGAATCCAGATTATGAGACCACAATAGAAGTAAACGGATTGCAAGTGAATCAATCGAGGATCTCACAATTTCCAAATAATATGCAACAGAACCAAGACCCATCAGAACATCCCTGCTACAACAGAGGCTCTTCTAACATAAGATCTGAGAACGACAATCAATACGAACCATTAAGAAGCAATAACAACGGGCAACAAACCTACTGCAGCCAGCCATTAGAAGAAAACAGTTACCAGACATTGAATCTCACCTAAATTTTACACAAGCGGATTTGATACTCGATACCGAGTGTATGAATTTGTGTCATGAAATGACAGTTGATTTGTCACAATACACTTCATAGTCGCAATAATAATGAAAATCTTAGAATTCTGTACAAAATAATTAGGCGCAGAACGCCGTTTGATTCACGAGAGTTGTACATGCGAGACCATGCGGTACAGTGACTGATCGGCTAGAGCGGTTGGTGTGTGCTGAGCGCATGGGTTCGACCCTCGTCCGAGGCGTCAGTCACTGTGTAGGGATCGTAAGCAAGTCCTTCGCGCACAATTGCTCTGCAGTGCAAATTCAATTGCGCCGTCGAGGCGTGTGTATGCACTTCTGAGCAAAAGATGTTGGAAGAAGGGCGATATCAAATTTCAGGAATTTCAATTTCAATTTCATTTATAAGGACTATCTAGAATAAGAAAATAAGCATGCACATGTTCCTAGAGTTTTTTGGTTCAAGGGTACTAAACTTCTAGCCAATAGCAATGTGCGGTAGTCATTTGGTTAGAGCCTTCGGGATCAGAAGCGTGGAGCGAACGGGGTTCGAAACTCCACTCTGGATGTCAATGTGTAAAGATCTCGAGTTAGTCCACCCTTAACGCGTTATTGTTCTGCGTCATCGAAGTTTGATGTATGGTCCCAAGCGTAGGCCTATCTCTGAACTTTGAAGGAAGGTCAATATAAAATGGATTAATCTTTTGCGGCGGCCAAAAATTCGGCCCAAAAACAAGTAAAAATGTTATTTCTACGGCCGAACCCATACAAAATTTAGCGTGTGAAGACCTCTGCGCATGCGCACTGTTAAAAGCACCTCAAATTTGAAATCTTACGTCGTGATGGTTGTTTAGGGTTAGATTAGACATCGTGAGAGTCGGTTAGGGTTAGGTTTAGGAATCGTGTGGGTCGTTTAGGGTCAGGGTTAGGGTTAGTGTCGTTATTGAAAACACACAAATGGTTAGGGTTAGTGTCGTTTTTGGAAACACACAAATAACTTTCGGCTTCAGTAGTAATTTTTTGGGCGTTTTTAGGCCGAATTTTCTGCCACAGAAGTTCCACGCATATAAAATACAGTTATTTAGTATCCTCTTTGGCAGGGAAGGCTTATCCTTGTGCTGAGATGCACAAACCACTGTCTATAATAACTTAAATACTGAAAAGAATCTCGATTTGTAAGTTTATAGGCTTACATGTAGCTAAAGACACAAAGTTTCCATGAAATCGACATGACGGCTTATAGGCCCTACATGTCTTACAGAAACATTAGTATTGTCGGAACATATGTTATTTTCAGCATTTGTTAAATATTTCGTTAATTTTATGCCAATTCATCATATAATAATCATTGTTTGTCTCATGCATTGCTCTTAACTTAAACTGAGACCAGTCGACGAATTTAATTATATACTATGCACGATCTATATTCGTGAAACGTTGCTAAACACCTCAGACCATGCATTGTGCAAATTCATGGTAATGGACTACCATAATAATCTATATATTAAATCGAATATAAAAGTCTTTAATAAATGTCTTCGGAAAAACATCCGTTGGGTAAATGGTATTTGCAACAGCTTTCATGTTGCTTTCATTCCGTGGAAGCTATCGAGATAATATCCGACTGAATATATATATATATATATATATATCAGTAGACTTTTAATAATGAAATCAGCCTCTGAGTTTTAACTCCCATCTGATTGTAAAAGACTACCTACCAGTAGATGATCATAATATGGTTTCAAACGCATTATTATTGCAAACAATATATAGTAATGCAACACAGAAAGTAATCTAATCTCAAAAGACCGCGATGTTGAAAAACTGAGGAAAAGGTAGAGCAACGAACATCTTTTAATAAAATTACTAGAAATTGACATAGTATGTGTTTATGGACTATATTGGTTACAAACACTTGTCAGCATTTCAACGGGCATTAGATGGAGCCATTAGAGTATCTAATAAGGAATCCGTGCGAAATCTATAAAGGTCCCACTTAATAAATTATATATGGGTGCCATGTGGGCATGATGGTGCGATTATTACAAGAGTCTATCAAAGGATCAGTGTGCCAATATCTTCAAACCCAGCGTAACCTTGATCAACGCAAATGTTTATTTTCCGTATAAATCGTTTTCAACCACAGTGGTATCCACGTCGTTTATTGAGCGTCGTTCTTGTTCAAACTTACTGACTTCTTCTGATGATGTCTGATCATTGTTGGGAACTGCATCGAAATCATGAAATGAGGTGTTGTCTACGCCATGCACATTGTAGTAGTTCTGATCGGATTCCGTGGCCAATGAATCGGTTGTTGCACTTTGGTTGTAATTAAGTATTCCAGTCTGAACCTCAGTGGAATTGCTTGGAACTTTATAGGAGACTGACTCATATGTGACCGATGGTTCGTGCGAATTAACAGATAATGCTTCTTGGTGGACGTGACTCAGTGGTTGAGGCTTTCTTCGGAGTCTACAAGTTTAAAGTAAGCAATTTATCAGGTAGCTCAAACGAGAACGCGTGTACTAATAGTCATCCAGCTCGCGCTCTTATCATTGAAGTCTTTGGTATTGTAATTTAAGTTAAACTAATGCCTTGGTTACCTGTCGACTGCAATGGACTACTCAGCAATGATATTAAATTATGGCACAGAGGTTAATATTATGATGATTAAAACCTAGATATACCCACTGACAACTTTTAGGTTTTCAAAGAACTTTCTTTGATACTCAAAAGTGTAATACATACGAGCTTCAACGAATGGGAGAGGCAACAATCAACTTTAGCAAGATACGACTCAGTCAAAATGTTGCAATCAATAGATAATAATTAAGTAGGCCCAGGCGCTGTAAATGAGTGTTGCCTTAAGACCAGGTGCTGACGAGAAGAGAAACAGTTGTCAATTTTGCCAGCACTATTCTTGAGAGCCACCAGTTATAAACATAAAAATGCAGTCACATATGCTGAGTCGCTCAAAAAAGTAGTTGATCTATAATTTTGCCAAGATAGGAACTATTTCGGTATCACAAGTTTGTCGCAATTACAAAAATTTTGCAACCGCCTACTTACTTACACCTAGTTCCTCCCACTCCTCTTGGAACATTGGCTAACATGAGCCATCTATCCCGTACGATCTTTAGCAGTCTTTTCCGCGTCTTCCCAGTCGACTTCCAGCTCCTTCAAGTTTTGTCTAAAGGTGCTATTCCAGGTTTTCACCGGCCTTCCTCTGCTCCTCTTTCCGTTTTCCGGTATCCATCCCATTGCCGTCTTTGCCGGGCGCTGTGGTGGCAACGGCAGAATGTGTCCGACCATTCTTCTTCTCCTCCGTCTGACGATCTCGTCCATCCTTCCCACCTCCGCCAACCTCAGAAGCTCCTCGTTTGTAATATGATTCTTCCATGATATGCTCAAAATGGTGTGCCGACAGTTAATCTCGCGACACATAACCGCGCGACACGTAAACAACGACATTTAATCTCCATTGGAACCGCATTCTCATATTTAATACGGCTTCTAATTAAACATATTTATTTGTCACCACACAAATTAATAATTGTAATTTGAAGTTAAGTATCGCGCGATTATATGTCGCGAGATTAAGTGTCGCGAGAGTAAGTGTCCTAGAGGTTACGTGTCGTTGTTTAGGTGTCGCGTGATTAGGTGTCGCGTGATTAAATCTCATGTAGCCGCCCAAAATAGTGCGAAGACAACTTTGATGAAAAACATTCAGTTTGTGTGATATTCTTGCCGTCTCCTTCCATGTTTCACTTGCGTATGTCAACGTTGCTATCACAATTGATGTGTACAAATGTATTTTGGTTTTTAGTTTGATGGTTCTTAGTGTCCATACCTTGCGCAGTCTTTGGAACACAGCTGCAGCCTTACCAATTCTGGTTCTTACATCCACTTCCGCGTCTTCCTTGTTTGAAATTGCACTCCTCAATACGAGAAATCTTCAACAGATTCCATGATCTGCTGACCGACTGTATACGATGTCCTGACACTGTTGACCTCCGATGTTCATGGTTTTTGTCCTGCTACTATTTATGCACAGTCCAACCATTTTCCACATCTCATATAAGTTATCTGTCATCCGCTGCAGGTTTCTATATAACCCTCCTGGCAATACAACCTCATTTGCAAAGTTCAGGTCCGTTAGCCTAGACTGTTTCCATTGTATGCCAAAGTTAGGTTCGTTCATTGCTCTTTTCATTGTGAAATCCAGACGGAACACATCCTTGTCGGACTCCAAATGTCACCAAACCCTAGTCAGAGTCAATTTTGCTTGTGGCGCTTTCTTACTTGAAAACCCTTCCTTCAGGAATAACAGGAACGCTACACGGCACAGACTTATTTTTCAATAACTTTGTTGCATGACACCACATTCCAGGAAATAAACCTCTCTTAAAGTTTAGGGTCCGTTCACGTATTATATAACGCAAAAATCTCAATTTTTGGCTCACTCACTACCCCTAATAACGTTATATAACAGCAGCTGTGACTCCCTACTCCTATCTTAGATAACAGGTATGCTACCCACCCTCCTACCCCACTCCAGAAACAGCAACAGAGCCTACTAGTACAGCATGATAATACTTGGTCGCGACATAAATCCTATAAAAACACCATTTTTTGTTTACCTCCTGTTTTGCACTAGAAATGAGGATTGCAGTATCACACAGAATGGATTGGTTTAATATTGCACTATCAGGTATTTATCGATAGGCTTGCGGTACAACTCTACCTATTTAATAGTGTATGATGCAGAGTGTATACTACAACTACAATTAGGCATTTATGCAAACATATTAACTATTTACACGTTCTATAAAAAATGAAATCAAACATCTTGAAAATACCTACCGAAATAATTATTTCAAGTGAATTAATTTTAATTTTAACCAGAGTCAACACAAATCATAATGAAATGAATTTAAGAGCGTTTAAAGCTCTGCACAGGATATTGCTAAAATTGTAAACAAGAAATTGTTAAAAGTAGATTTTTAAATAATAAGTAAAAAAGTCAAATGTTGCTAGTTTTGGTTCACAACGTATTGTGAACTTCGATTATACAATAAAGGTCAATGATACATGGAATTTCCAATTGGCAGGAAAACAGGCAAAATAGCGTAGGTTGAAAAAAGTTTTTTATGTAACAAAACCTTCATACTACCCACCCACCAATGCACAACATAACGCTAGCAAAACAGGAACCCACCCACCTACCCCTTGAGCGTTATATAATATCCACACTTTTGACCAATAGGCGTTGCTGCTCAGCTTACCTATTATAAATCGGAGATACACTGTATATAACTCACCGCCGAAAGATGAAAACAGCTAACATGATTCCACCCAATACAATCAAACCAAGACCGACTCCGACACCGACACCAACGGTCAAACCTTACAGAAAATATCAAGTTTATATTCGGTCAGATATACTATGACATTAATATGATAATATACAATATATGTGTATATATACATATATACGACACGTTGGATACAATAGATGCGCTATGATTCAAATTGGATTTCATATAAATACCGTGCAGTATCGTTCATTTTTCGGTTGCGAACCGGTTGTGGACTATTTGGAATAGCCTCCCATTTGATCTTCGGCTCTTGCCTAGGAACTCTCTACCCTATTCTTATTCCACTCTGAAATTTGTCTTATTTGGCAGAGGTTGAATCGGGAGCGCATCTGAGTAGATTTCTTGAAGGGGCACTATGTCGAGTCTCATTGATTGATTGATTAATTGATTGATATTGGATTTTTAGTTAAAATAATGGAAATTGGAGATTATTGTTTGTATAGTTGTCCGGAGGTCCAGGCCACGTCTTCAGGGTTCAAAGAAAAGTATAACTGAAGCAACCAGATTGTGATGCTGGGTACATATGGAGAGACGCTGCAATTTACGCAAAGAGAATAGCTAAAAAAATTACAAAATTACTATATTCTTTATTATTTCAAGCTTATAAGAATATATATAGGCTATAAATGGAAAACAGTCCGTTCAGTCACGCTGCTATTTTCATTGAATTCACAGTCTGCTAACCCTCTTTTGACGGAGTTGAGTTATTCTTTTCAACAACGGAATCTGCATTGCTGTTCTCTTTTGACGAGTAGTTGGTTGACATGTCATTCTTTGAGACGGATGTAGGTTTAAGTGCTGTTGGTGACATTGTAGTGACAGATGATTCGATGAAGGTCAATGGCTCCATACACGTTAGTTGTGAAAATTTGACAGAGAAATACACCACTGAAATCAGAATCACCGTTAGTGTATCGTTAATCTTACTACAGTTTGAGTAAAAGGTAGCAATTGAACTTATAAAAGTTATCTACAAGCTAAGAAAGTTGTCACTAAACTGACTTTTTTCAAATCAGTTCACTTCAATTTATTTGGTAACCAAAAAACCCACAAGAAAGTGACAAACAACAAGTTTTCATAAATGAATGGTCTGGTTACACAGAGGAACCTATAAATGGCTCATAGACCCCGCTAACTAGGGGCCCCTATGTAGAATTTATAAACTAGCGGTGGTTGACTTAGGCTACATGACGCTTTTTTGCTCAGTGCCATTTACACTTGGCTAATTTTTAATAATAAATAATACACATTTAAAGACAATTATTGTTAAGTTAGTTTTAAAAACTATGAACATATCGATTTTCAACCAAAAAACGCGATGCCAAATAGACGAAAGTCTTGAATGTTGAGAAAACCGTGCCTGCTCTGGCAGGCAAACTAGTGCACTTAGGACAGATTTGACAACATCTTCAGATTCTCTGGGCCGTGGAGTGTTGAGAGCAACGCTGGCTATGAAGTTTGAGCCTGTGGAGAAATCTCTTCTAAATCCCCAATCGGAAAAGCTTCTCTGGGCTTGAAATCGCAGGCAGCTGGAAACCAGGCCACCATATAAAAATTAGACTGGTATAATGTGGTGGACTTAATCAGACACGCGACTAAAATCCAGGTAAAACATATAAGTCGATTATGAGATATACTGAAAAAATCGACAAAGGAAACATTAAGTTGGTCACAGTAGAATTCAGAACATATAAGACTTTGGCATATGCTCAAAGCCACAAAATCGGCAGACTACCTTCTTTGGTAGTGTGGCACAGTGGCCGATTCGTATGGCACAGTGGCCGATTCGTGTGGCACAGTGGCTGATTGGTAAGAGAGATCGGCCCGTAACGCTGAGTAAGCGGGTTCTACCCTCGTCCGATGCGTCACTGTGTAGGGACCTAGAGCAAGTCCTTCGCACACAGTTGCTCAGCAGTACAACTGCAATTGCGCCGCCGAGGCGTGTGCACTTCTGAGCAAAAAATGTTCGAAGAAGAGCAATATCAAAAATGTTTATTTCAGAATAAATAAAAATAAAAACCCTGTCGCGTTCTTGCGCAGTGTATTCAATATAGAACCTAAAAACCTAAATCAAGCTTTAGAAGCATGGTTGTTTATTTCCAGCCAACTCCAGCGATTAAAGATCGTGCCAGTTGATCGTGCCATTATTTGAGTATTTAGGCCTAATTCAGATTACGCACAAAGTATAGCACACTTTCACTATTAATAAGTTCACCACAACATGAGATCGTCAAGATGTGAACAAAAAATAAAGGCAATAATTAAAAATTCCATGGAAATATTTTGTAGCCAAATTTTGCTTCATGTTCATTTGAAAAAGAGAATTTTCTATTTGTGCAACATAGTAGGGGCCTAAGTAAGTAAACATGTGACTTGGTTCGCATTATGATAACATATTTTGAAGTTTCTTTGCACACAGAGATTGACTATAGTCGTTAAGGACAGTACTATTACAAATCATTATTCCCCGCCTAATTAAAATAATGACCGTTATACATGATGTGTGTGGTCTGAACGGTTTGATTGTAGGTCTACTAAAGTAATGTTATCTATTTCTAACTTTCGTATTTATTAGCTTGAAAACTTACTAAGTTTTGTTGTATAATTTGAACCACACATTGAGTAAATCGTTATGTTGAACTTGAATCGATCGGTTGGCACATCCACAAAAATTGTAGAACGAGTCGGTAAATCATCATCCTGAAGATTTTGCAGGTGCGTAAAAAAATCCAGTGTAGCTTCATCGTATTCATTTCTCGTGCAGTTTAGTCTCTCTGCTCTGCGTGAGATTTCAACAGAGAAGGTATTTGAAAAAAAAGGAAACGGAATAATGAAAGATGTTACGTTTAAGAAGCATGAGCACGCTATTGAAGTATTTGTAGTCAATGGACTGCGTGATGGTCCGATTGCGACAAGTTCCAAGGCGTCGTCGTTTATGATGGTAGTTCCCTTTCTGCACATGTTGACAGATGAGATTTCTCCTTTAACAACCAGACAAATTAACGCAGCCGAATTATTTGCAAACGCAACAAAAACTTATAGTTATCTACTATTGAACTGTAACCGACCTATGATAACTGGCGTGATAGTTAGCGTATAAGTCTACATGAAGTGAATCGTTAAGACTCATCAGTTTAATATACCAGGTGTCACATAATTATATTAATTATAGTCCTCGTTTGTCATTTGAATCCAGCCTCTCCCTGAAGAGATTTCTTGGACTTCATCACCCTTAATGTTAATGGCGGGAGTAGTGGAAGTTTAACGACACTGCGTGATAACAAAAATCATTAGCGTCGCCCTCCTTCTTTGGGACTGGCACTACCTGAGTTCTTGCAGCGGTGGAGTTAATTTTAATGGCGTAATAACAATCTACTTTTAACTGACACAATATTACAGTAAAGCTATGAGACTAACTTAGAGTTATCTGTTCTTCAAATTCTTCGTGTCCAACGGAGACTTAATTCATGCGGCGTTAATCATGCAAAACATGTTTCCTAATTTACAAAACAAATTTGGTCAAACAAATTATCTATCACCTTACAGCTCTTTCTCATTTCTGGCTTGACTGTTAGAAGGTATGCATATTGAGAGGTTTTCTTGTGCCACTTAGGTATTAGCTAAAATCCACGTAGCCTACATTGATTATTTTCCGTGGCTTGTTGTGTAAACGTCCATGATTTTCAATAAGGATTATGCTAAAGAGCAATCATCGATTGACCTTGCATGTATTGAGAGAGCGGTGTCATAGAAGTCTACCGATAAGAAGAATGCTTGACCAAGGGCAGACTTGATATTCTGATGGGGTACAAAGTCTGAGTGTGTAGGATTTTGAAGCCAATGTTTCATTATTCGCATTGCAAATGTGATTCAATAATAATTGCAACAGACTATAATTGCAACAGATTGTGATAAATTATAATCGCAATTTCATATGTAATTGAATAACAAAACTACGGTTGCCTAATTGTGTAAGTAATTCAATTGCGATTACATCTTGATGGTAACTGAATTACAAATTACCTTTCAACTATGTCTTCACAATTGGCAATTGTTTGAGCAATTATCTGTAATAAGATCTAATTTAAACTATAACATGAAACATACCACTGGTATATAATCCACATTAAATTTTATTGTGGGATCATAAAATTGTCAAGTGTCCGAGATACGGCTTACAGTTATGATCCCTTAACGTAAGTCAGCAATTGAGTTTATTTGATTTCAAGAGTAGAAGTTTTCAAAGAGTTTGTTGTTTGGCTGCTTGCGCTTGGGTGCTTCAGTTTGTCCAACCAACTCCTTTCTGATTTTAGATTATTATTTTCATTGCATTGTGGATTTGGCCACGTATTCACCCAGTACAGTGGCAGTATACAGGATCACTGAAAACAAATGCATGCTTAGACTCACTCTTCGTGTATGTAATAACGCTAATCTGCAACTTGAACTTGACCATTATGATGCTATATTTTTATTTTTCATTACTTGAGCACACTTTTTCTTAAAATATATACCATATTATGAATGATAGTATTTCAGTCTATAAACAGTGACAGCAGTGATTGCAACTTGCAAGATTATGATAACAATAGTGATGTGACCTTAGTGGGTCACTACCAACTGATCACTGTGACAAATTGAGGTACTCTGCCGCCAACAATTACAATTACCTGGCGTGTAATTCTACTACGTTATTTAATTACGTGTATTTAAATTAGTGAACAGCACTGTCTCTAGTGCTGTGTATCAGTGTATTTAGATAAGTAAAAATAAACTCGTCATTGACGAAAGTCTTCTAAGAGTCTGACCTATAGCTCTGTGCTAAAGTCCATCAGAAATTTCAGGCCGTCAATCCTGTCTGTTTGATTGCCCTTCCACACCTATGCATTTAGTCAAAATAAACCGCTCAATGATTTTCCAAGATGACGAAAGCTTCTTATTATATTATATCATATTTGAAGTCCACATTTATCCTTGTATTGAGCTGCATTGCTAGAACTTAATTGTGTTTATTTCCTTTACTTTAATAAAGATTAGATAACCTGACGAAATGTAGAATAAGAATAATAAGGCAAACGTAAAAAACAACGGACGATAAGCCATTGAGAATATATTACTTCGAAGCATACTTCAAGATTCAACAGAGCTAACAAACTAAACATAGAGCCTACATCTTGTAGGTCGTGACTAGGCAGATGCCAGTTCTTAATTCGACCAAACCCTAACTTAAACAATTGGTCCTTCACAGTCCTGGCATACAAAATAAATAGGAGATTATTGGTTCAATATAATGCAAAGACGGCTTTAGGCTGTGTAATGTGTGCATGAAGGTCTTCAACAATACGTGCTCCAAAAGCGCAGTATAGGCTGCAATCCGTATGGTCTAGTAGTTTCTACCCGAACTCTAACAGCCGAGATGGAACCGTGCAGGTAGAAATTGCATTAACTTCCTGCCTGATCTACGCATGGGCTGCAAAAAAGTACGGTAGGCCCTACCTAAAGACGACAGCACGTTAAACACACAGGTTCAATCATGCTTTCTTGTGGATATGTTAACACATAAGGTGTTATCCCTTTCGCCCCTACTTTTAGGTTTATGCACGTACTTTATACGTGTACGCGTATAATTATTTTTGAGACCTGAATTTGAGAGGAACTTGATATTCATGTGTTTAAATTCTGTCGTTTAGACAGAAATTTATGCAAAATTTGAACACACAGTACCAACAATTGCAACAGCACCAATTTTTATAGACTAAAAAATCCGATTTAAGCAATTCTGTGAGTCCTGCAATGCAATCGTTCCATGGTTCATACATGATGTCATCGTGGTACTATTATAGAAATCTATTCGTTGGCATGTATTATGATGGCCCTTAAAGTAAACAATTGAACGCCTAACGGTCTCTGCCGATAAAAGTGTTCCACTTCCAATAATGTTTGTGTAGGCTCAGACCGCATTCATATAGCTTGGGAAGTTGGGCATACTTCGTTGTTCATGCTTACGATTGTAGGCATGGGCTAGGAAACTTTCAATGGAACACGTACTTTATACGTGTGCGCATATAATTATTTTTGAGACCCGAATTTGAGAGGAACTTGATATCCATATGTTTGAATTCTGTCGGTCAGACAGAAATTCAAAAATAACTATGCTCACTATTCCGCCTCACACTAGTCAAATACTTCAGCCGCATACTGTTACCTTTGCTGGGCATCTAAAAAAGAGACACACCCGTGAATTGGACAAGTGGATGGTTGCCAATCCCGGCAAGTATGTTGCTGAAATATAAAATAATCGAATTGTTATTCGCATCCGTGTGGAAGTACGGCTTCACATGTGAAAGCAATGAAAGAATTGCAAAGGACGGACATTTCGCCTTACAATCCAGACCTTTTCACAGATAAAGATTTTCTTTTCTTAACAGTGATTGAGTGTAGTTATGTATTCTGAAGCTAATGAAATTACTAGCAGTAGAGGCAGGAGCGTACAGATCGAAGTTCCAGAACAGACAGCACCACACGCATCACAAGGTAATACGATGCCATACTCGGAAGATATAACAAGCTCTGTTTGGATTTATCCAAACACGGATTTCTCAGAAACGTAAAGAGTCAACCACGGTGACTGGGACAAATAAAACTTTTTCTTATTAAAAGCCAAAGTGTCAAAGGTGATATCAACAGCATTACAATTAGGCCTACGTCAAAAACAAGGTTCGATTTCATGCTGGAGATGCTGAAAAACAAATTAACAGTCACTGCCAAAAACAAAAGAAACAAAAGGTTAGTGCCAACTCCCATCACAACAAGGAGTCACCAAGTTATCGAGCGCCTATATCTCGGTCATCATAGACCAGCACCACCTCGTTCTTTATCTTGGCACGACCGAAATGTAAACGAAAATCACCATTATTTATTCCCGTAGCCCGACAAAATAGTCTCCGACAAAATAGCCACCGTCAAAATAGCTCCGATCAAGCAGCCAATGAGGTTCAATGTTTATTAACATATATGTAGTAAACGAAAACGAAAACTAAGGTAAACTCATAACCATAACCATAAACAAAATTATTTTTATTGGTTCGTAAAGTAGATGAACTCAGTAATTACATAGTAACTACAAACCAGGAAACGAAGCGCAGTACAGTAAAACATAATAGCTTAACAGAGTCATTTATGCGAGAGGTATCAATTAAGAAAAAAGAAAGAAGAACCCTAAGGAACTCAAAGGACCCAGCTAGCCGGGCCTTCCTTTACACAAGTTAAATAGCTGCAGGTCAACAAATTACACTAATGAACAAACCAGTGTTAAGCCTCATAACATTCACGTCTTTTACAATGGGCTTAAACACTTAAAACTTTTAGAACTTAGACCAGTGTATTCATATAGGACTCATGAAACCAAATCCAATGAAGACGAAAAGACTAATACCGCAAGTTAGTAGACAGATAAATCAAGAAGGATGAGTTGATCCTTCGCGGAAATTCAATCTGGAGAAATTAGAGTAATATCAACTAGCTCAATGTGCTTTCCATTGGGTTGCCAATTTCTCCAGAAGAGTGCAGTCGTTCCAATACTTGAATCCTCGATTGTGATGCCCAGTGACGTTTTCAATATCATGACATGCCTTCATCGTTAAGCTTTCAATTATATCGAAAATATGCATGCTAAATAGATATCCTAGGCAGAGGCCTATATTCCCTGAAACTTAAAATATTTTGCATACCCTTTTCTGAGCTCTTCTTTAGTCTACTTAAGCCTAGACTGCGCAGGCGTTTCGTTTATTTCGGTGCAAATTAAGTTTTCCGTAAATGCTAGAGAAAAGGCAATGTGTAATTCTGAATGCCCCTGCAATGGGCGTGAGAAAGGCAGACTAACATGCGACTGTTTGAGTAGACTAACATTCTCCTCAAACACCTCGTCGGCAGTAGAACTCAGACAACTTGAACGACATTGTGCATTGCCTCATTCACTAGCAAAAATCCACAGTCAGCTTCATATGACTACTGAATAACCATGTTAAAGCTTATACAATAATATTATGCGCAACACAATTCAACCGTGCACCAGATAAGCAAAAGATAAGCAAAATATTATATACCGTATTATGTAACTGAAGACATTTATTAAAATAAACAATGGTCTTTGCTTTAGTGTGAAGGGTGTGCCTGTTTTACGCTGCAGACTTTGTCCAAATTTGGTGATATGCGCGACAAACATATAGAACATCAGCCTCGATGTTTAGTCTTGATCTGTATTTTGTCTTAATGGCAGTGACAGCAGAAAAGGCGGATTCGCACAAGTAGATGGTTGCAAATGGCAAAAGAAGATTGACGGCTTTTTCAGACAGCGGTGGCAGTATGAGCTCTTCCGCAATTGTGTGAGGCTTTCTCGTTCGTGCTATTCGCAATGCTACCAAATAAGATGCACGTAGAGCTTTCACACTAAATTTTACAGCGGCGAAAGCTGTTATTTTACCTTTCTGCATTAAGTAGGCCTACAGCTTCTTTTGTCGCTCGAAATATTCCTTTGGCTCATCGGCAACATCTGCATGCATGATTGTCTTTAAATGGCACTTTAATTTCGTGGGTTTCATTGACTCATTAGACATAGTTTGCACACACATATCACAAACATGTTGATTAGCATTTGTCCGACGGCAATGAAACCATATGAAATATACTCTGGATTATACTGGCGGAAGTTCTTCTTTTTCTCACATTTATCTCTGTCGTCAGAATCTTCTGATCTCTGATCAGCTTTTCTCTTTAAAAATGTATCCATGGTTAAGAAGGACGTTGAAAAATTATAATATTGTATTTAAAAAAATTGCTTTTAGCAGCAATTTAGCAGCTCTGTTGGAACGTCACAATTACAATAACGTGCACTAAAACTAGCACCGGAAGGAACTAATGTTACTAGAGTACCTATAGACACCAGTAAGTAATAACCCAAGGATTCTCTATTGGTCCTTGGTAAAAACCATAGAAAGCATAGATAGCTAGCTCAGTTGTTTTCATAATTTATGATGATAATGAAAACAGTGCAAATGTAGGCCTACTATTTTTATTGTTTTTTGGACCTGCTTGCGGACCCCTTGGCAACAAACGACGGACCCTAAGGGGTCCGCGGACCACAGTTTGAAAACCTCTGCGCTAACCTACAATTCCCACCCATCCTAAATATCTTCTCGACCTCTGCGCCATCCAGCAAATCCGTTCTATCTGATCATCCTCTTGTCTTTCTCGAACCGCGGTCATTTCTTCTCTCAAGCTTTCCAACCGAGCGAGATAACACACAAACTGCACCACGCCGCTGGAATGTTCTTTCCAGTGAATTTTGCAAATTTGAATTCCTTTCTCGCCACTGCCAAACACCCAACATCTTCTGCCTCAGGCTCGTCTATCTAGCATTCCAATCAATCCTTAAGTGTTATCTCTACAAGAACTCTTATGCTGACTCATCCGATCCTCCTCCTTTCCACTCCCCCCCCTAAACAACACCCGTTGTAATAGCTACTCTGGATCCTCTCCCTCTCATCAATCTGGAAACCGGACCGAACCTCCCTTGACTGCCCTTTGGACAACCCCTCCATTTCGACATAGCGCTTGCGAATATACAGGTGCCCTGCGCTTGGCTATCGAGTGGCGCTTTTGAAGTTTGGATATTGCGATTACGATACTGCACGAGTGCGTGCACATAAGGTTATAAGACACCAGACTAAGTGCATGTTGTCGTAGTCAGTGTCGCATAACCTTAGATATGGGTGGTATATGCATGTGGAGGCAAACGTAAGAGATTCACACATGCTTTATTTGTAATTAAACAGCGGTTTTGTCAGTTTGAAAGCAGACGAAGATTATAAATAGGCGTAAATAAATATATATACATGATGCGATGAGCTTTTGAAGAGGCGCTACTTCTTACATTAAGATTTCACATTTATAACCTAAAAATATTGCGTTTGAAAGTTTATTTTTATTGACATCCTTTTTGGAGTAGAACTATTATAAAATATGTGTTATAGGAATACACGCACGCGATTTTTCATTGTGATTGTCCCATAATAAATTTTAATACGAAGTCATTGTTCAGCCGTTTCTTTGAAATTGATTGAAGAATAATTATTTCTTATGTCGTCCGCGGTGTTAAAAAGGTTGAACAATACTACTGTGAATCATACAACCGTTTCGATTAAAGCGAGGTTAAATATTCGCATGCGTCGTATAGTTGTAGGGTACAAAGATACATTGTATTATAATATTCCTATATACTTGACTAATGAATTGCTTCTTTCTTTAAGCCATGACAGCTTTCGCAGTCGGTCAAGACATTGTGTACTACAGATGCAAAGATTACCCAATAACAGATACGACGCTGTTCGAATTTGGTTGCGATTCAGGACAGATAATCATCGTAAACTCAGCTATCATCGGTACAACAGACAGATTCAATTCACCTCAACAATGTCCAATAACAAATAACACTTGCGTGAAATAGACAGCAACTGCAGCGGATTTATGCACAGGACGCAGCTCATGTGTCATCAAGTTGAACATTATACTCAGCGAGTTACGGTGCTCACTTAATGGTAACACGATCGGAAATTTCCTTGACGTCAACTACCGATGCATTACTTCAGATGTGATATGTTCGGAACTCGTAATTTCATCAGAGCTGACGAACAGAATTAATCTCTTGGGCACACGTAATTATGATGTGTGCTCAACAAAAAGTAATTCGGTGAACTCACTGTGTTCAGTTTATGTACAATGTAATGATGGAAAGCTCAAAATTATAGAATAAAGGAGCCGAGAGTAGGGTAAGCCAAAGCATTTATATCTGATTATAAGCAGCTTCAAATATATCCTAGAATAAAGTGTTGGCAAGCTTATATCTAGGACACTCGGCTCATAAGAAGTCGACACTCCAGACTAATCCAGACAGATGCGAGATAACCATACTGAGATACTCAATTAATTCATCTTTCATTCTAGCTATTATCCGTTTTGTAGAAGTGTAACAGTGATTATAATAAACTTTACATTACAATAGATAGCCTCGAACAAATTATATATATAGATCATTATTATACATTAGTTTTAGATGAACATTCACTAATTCAGACAGTATAGGTTCTGTCAGTCACTCGTGTAGGCTCTAGCAGTTACAGTCAACCCACATTCTAGGGATACCTTGAGTGGTCAGTAGTTGGCCAATCAAAGTAGTCTGTTCTAGGATAGGCCAGTTTCCTCTTTGGCTGAGGAAACTCACTTATAAGCTACAGCACTGTTAGGAACTTTGCAGTCTGACTTCCGAAGAACTCTAACTATCTCTAACTATCTCTAACTAGGCTCGTCAACTCGTATCATCTTAGGGTTTGGACATTATCATCTCACCCATACTCGCATTAGTAAGTACATGTAACAGTTATGTATTAGTCACAATCATTATATTTATATATATTATTATTATTACCTCTTCTTCTCTGTATTTAATAAAGATAGTTTGTATCTGAACTGTCATGATGTCTACTCTTCATGTGTAGCTAGTTTCCCCTAGCATAATCTACTCGTCAACATCTGATATAATAGTAGAGCTAGTCTAAGTAGAACCTTAAGCGTTCTTACAGAAGTGCAAAATATTCATTCAAGCTTGAATAGGCAGATGATCAAAAATATCGCACATCATACTTTTGGCATTAGTAAAATGTTGTTAATCAAATAGGCCTTAGAGACTTCGGAATTAGATGCATCAATGTGCATTTAAATAATTCCAACAAATTCTTTAATACCTTGAATATAGTCAGGGCTGAAACGAACTTCGATGTATATAAGTGTAGCTCAGAAGGAAAAATGCCATAAAATCGACATGAATTCTTATACATGTATTAGAGATACATTAATATTGTTGGAACGTATTTTATTTCCAGCCTTTCATAAATGTTTCGTTAATTTTTTGCCCATTCATAATATAATTGTTTGTTGGAGATTTCCAGTTATCCGTTGAAGTCAACAGGCATCTGGTATATTATGGCAACTTCTACTGTTAATGTCCCATTCGTTACTCATAAAGTCAACTGAAAGTAATTGAACGAAATGCACGATCTGTATTCATGAAACTTTGCTTACCACTTCAGGTCATGTATTGTGCGAATTTGAGAAAATCGATTAACATAATCTATATTGAATTGAGTATGAAGTCTTGAATAAAATTGTCTTTATAAAAACATATTATTGGATATACATCATTCACATTACGTTAATGTTTGACTCTGAAGATTTCTCAATTCTTCGTTGATATTGCTTTAATTCTATGAAAGTTATCCACGCCGCATAACTGATCTATGCATGACTCTGATGTCACCAGTATCATCATCAACACAATCATCATCAACATGAAGACTGTACAGTGTACAGGCAGGCATAGTAAGCGTGTTAACTGAACTTAAACAACGCTGTTTACAATTAACTAATTAAGCTGCGTTTTTAGTATGTCCTTTAGTATTGTTTAAGTGTTGACCTCTGACCATCGCAACATTTGCCTCTTCGTACATGGATGTGGGTGCCCCCTGCTTGACCTCGGTCCTTCTAGTGTCTTATCCTCCCTATTGAACCTTATGTGTCATGTCGATTTATAGTTAACTTTGTCACGTGTTGCTGCTGAGGTCAAAAAAAGAATTATGCTTTGTTTAGATAATAGCCTATGTTCTCGAATGAATATCGGTAGATTATGATAGGGAAATTAGCCTTTGCGTTTTGGCTGCATTTTGATTAAGGAAGATTCCGTTCTACCAATAGACGATAAGAGTAGAGCTTTCAATGCATTATTATTCTAAATAATATAGTAGTAAAGCAAAAGGTAGGACTACAGTCGTCTTCATAAGACCGGGAGACTAAACACTAAACAACTGAACACAAAGCTGGAGCAATGAATATTTTTTGATTTAATAGAAACCGATAACGTAAATCGTGAACAATGACAGCGTGGGCTTTAGACACTTAGCATTTCAGCCTTTCAACAGGCATTAGATGAAAGGTGTGAATGGGATCTTTAACTTCCATAGAGGTTGATTTTAGTAATGTGCTTTAAAGTTAGTAAAAAGCATGTCGCGTGGCGTTTATGATAGACCCGAAGAAATAGTCATCGAGTAAGAAAACGCCACAAGCAAAAGACTCTGAGAAAGAATTGGAGAACATTTTACAAATAAAGCTCACTTGAGGAAGTTGTGGTACCGAAACTGTTGTAAACATATATCTTGGTTAAAATAATGGACCTAATGATGTTTAGATCAGCATATTTGCGATATACTTCCTGCTGCTTCCTTTTGTTTATGAGCTGTGTCTCTGATGAATGTTCCTGATAGCAGTGACAACGATTTCGCTTCTAATTAGCATCTATATGTAATGCTAAGATACCACTCATTTACCGAGCCTGTGTCTACTTCGAAATCATCCAATGATTGCAATCCTTTTACTGAGTCCATGTTTTCATTAAAATTTAATTTTTACCTCTTCCATTTTATTGTGGTTCGTGCTTATTCCTATTATGAGTTTCAAAGAAAGTCATAATACTATTAAAAAGTTGGCAGTAGGCAGGCATATTGATGGTTCAGTAACCACGAAACATTTATTAACCTCTTTTCCACCAAGATAAAACCATTACTAAGTGGCTTATTGCAGTCAAAAGTTAACCAACGCATTAATCGAACTTATATCACTATATAATTCTCTTAATAATAATACTAAAAACGTCAGTGGGAAAGGCGCGCGAGATGAAATACTTTAAATCTAAGCGTACTCGTTTGAACTAACTTTAGCATGCTTGCTGTAAACTTGCAGACGTCGAGCAAAACTTCAACCATTGAGTCACGTCAGCCAAGTTAATTCATACGAACCACCGGTTACAAGTGAGTCAGTAGCCTCCTATAAAGTTCCAAGGGATTCCACTCAGGCGCCGCCTTGCGCTACGATGCGCAAACACTGTCTATAACATCTTAAATACAATCAGCGCTGAAAAGAATCTCGATTTGTAAGCTAATAGGCCTATATGTAGCTAAAGACAAAATTTCCCTGAAATCGACATGACGGCTTGTAGGCCCTACATGTCTTACAGATACATTAGTACTGTCGGAACATATGTTGTGGTGCCGCCGCCCCCGCTCTAGGTCACTAATCCGGGGCGTTTTTGTGGGGGCGGACATTCATGTCCTCGTGGGTCCTCTATTACACGGCTCGACTGTCTATCCACTATCCGAGGCTCGAGGGATAAGGCCATGGCTCTTTTGTAAGAAGCAACCAGTGCCATGGCACGGTTTGGGTTGGTCATCAGGGCCACGGGATCCACTATCTCCTCCTTATTACCCATGATTTCTGGGGACAAGTTACCTTCCTCAGTTCCCGTTACATTAATAGGGTATTTCACAGTTACCATCAATTGCATTATATCAAGCATCATCTTATTTTTTCTATCTCTCTCTCCTCCTTCTCTATTATTCTTCTCTCTTCCTTCTCTGTCCTTCTTCTTTCCTCTTGTTTTTCCCTCTCCATGCTTCTCTCTTCTTTCCCTATTCTTCTTCCTTCCTTTTCTATCCTGATTCTTTCCTCTCGCTCTTCATTCATCTGCATATACCTATCAAATCTAGTTGACATAGAGGAAGAGGCACGTGACCCCATTTCTCAGGTCTGCGTCCCAGTTTCCTCTTCGGACATTTTGTTACAATTTATTAAAACAAGATATGAGCATCAATTGCATCAACGTCGAGTCTATATTTAGGACCAGAGCAACTTGACTAATCCTGTTTTCAAGGATTGTATTTAAGTTTGAATTGAAACACAAAGTTACTTATCAGTTAATTCAAGCGCCTGTGTCCCCTCATCTTCAGTTCTCTTCGATTCTTCTGTTTCCGCCAGTCTTCTGCTTCGTCTACTTCGGCAGTACCACAACGACTCTGCGACCTACTTTTAACTGTCGTATATTAAGTCTACTTCAATATTCTAGTCGTTATCTACCAAGTTATCTGACGATTGACTTATCTCAAGAGTTTAACTACTTTAGGATAATTTTTACAAGTCGACGGAATCTCAACCTGTCTTGTCCGAAATCTCGTAGCCAACTGACTAAATGCTCTTTTTGCCTAGTTCATCACGCCGCGTCGTCCAAAATGACCTTCACCTCTATATACGGCTCTCATAGCAACGTCCCTTCATTCCAAGAATAGGACCTCATGTATGCCACGTGACCAACTCTCTCTTGCCTTACTCTATCTCCGGTCCACATATATCAAATATATACATATGCACATTTATGTAACGTTATTATTATATATATTTTATATATATCCTTATATATTTTTATTACTATTATATTGCTCTGTTATTTTAAATATATATTATTTATACAATCCAAAAATATACTCTTTAATATCTACGGATGTCACAATGTTATTTTCAACATTTTTTAAATATTTCGTTAATTTCATGCCAATTCATCATAGAATAATCATTGTTTGTCTCATGCATTGCTCTTAAATTAAAACCGAGACCAGTCGATGAGTTTAATTAAATATTATGATTTTTATGCACGATCTATGTTCGTGAAACGTTGCTAAACACCTCAGACCATGCATTGTGCAAATTCATGGTAATGGACTACCATTATAATCTATATATTAAATCGAATATAAAAGTCTTTAATAAATGACTTCGGAAAAACATCCGTTTCGTAAATAGTATTTGCAACAGCTTTCATGTTGCTTTCTTTCCGTGGAAGCTATCGAGATAATATCCGACTGCATATATACATCAGTAGACTTTTAATAATGAAAGCAACCTCTGAGTTTTACCTCCCATCTGATTGTAGAAGACTACCTACCATTAGACGTTCAGAATAATATTATGGTTTCAAACGCATTATTATTTTAAACAATATATAGTAATGCAACAGAATTAACCTAATCTCAATAGACCGCGAGGTTGAAAACTGAAGAATAGGTAGAGCAACGAACATCTTTTAAGATAATTAATAGAAATCGACATCGTACACGTGTTCGTGGACTATATGGGTTACAAACATTTGTCAGCATTTCAACGGGCATTAGATGGGACCCTTTAGAGTATCTAATAAGGAATCCGTGCGAAATCTATAAAGGTCCCACTTAATAAATTATATATGGGTGCCATGTGGGCATGATGGTGTAATTATTACAACAGTCTATTGAAGGATAATCATCGATGTACCAATATCTTCAAATCCAGTGTAACCTTTATCAACGCAAATGTTTATTTTCCGTATAAATCGTTTTCAATCACAGTGGTATCCACGTCGTTTATTGAGCGTCGTTCTTGTACAGAGTAAGCGACTCTTTCTGATGATGACGTCTGATAATTATTGTTGGGGACTGCATCTGAATCATGGAATGAGCTGTTGTCTATTCCTTGCACGTTGTAGTAGTTTTGATTGAATTCAGTGGCCAGTGGAAAGGTTGCACTGTGGTTGTCATAAAGTATTCCAGTCTGCGTCTGAGTGGAATTGCTTGGAACTTTATAGGAGACTGACTCATATGTGGCCGGTGGTTCGAACGAATTAACAGGTGGTGCTTCTTGGTGGATGTGAGTCAATGGTTGAGGCTTTGCTCGGCGTCTACAAGTTTACAGGAAGCAGTCTATTAGTTATCTCAAATAAGTACGGACGGATTTATGCACATTCAGCTCGCGCGTTTTTACCGTTAATGTTCTTAGTATGTAGTGATTTATGTTAGATTGATGGCCTGGTTACCTGGCGTCTGCAATGAACTACGGTACTAAGTAATTATACTATAGCTATTGGTGTAAAAGAGGTTTATATATCATTTTTAATGGTTAATAAAACCTCGATCTGCCTAGTGCCAAATTATTAGGGGTATAACGATTTTCTTTTAAACTCATAAAGAATCGAGTACGAAATTCAATCGGATGGAAGAGGCAAGATGTATACTTTAAACAAAGGATAGACTCAGTCAAAGGATTGCACTCATCAGATGATATTGAAACAGACTCAGGCTCTGTAAATGAGCATCATCTTAACACTAGATGCTAAAACACTGGATGCTAATAAGAAACCAAATCGTTGTTACTACTGCCAGGAACATTCTTGATATTCACCACCTATAAACAAGAAGCTGCAATAGGCAGTACATGTATATCGCACATAGTTATGCTGAGTCGCTCATATAATAATTAGTAGATCTGTAATTTTACCAAGACAGGATAAGAACAATTTCGGTACCATAAGTGTAGTGCATTTGCAAACAGTTCTCAAAACCGTAATCAGAGTTGACTTTGTTTGCGGCGCTTTCTTTTTGAAGACCGTTCTTCAGGTCAATCATAACGCTACGCGGCGTAGGCCTAATTTTACTAACTTTGAAGCATGAAGGCACGTTATTGGAAATCAACCTTTATGAAGGTTCCAAATTCAATTCACACATCTGGCGTTGCTGCTCAGCAATGTCAGCATACGTTGTGGAAACCGGGAATAAATGACTCACCGCCGATAAATGAAGACAGCTATAATAATTCCACCGAATAGAATCAGACCAAGACCGACTCCGACAACGACACCAGCGATCAAACCTAACAGAAAATAGTTTATATATATATTTGGTCAGACATATATACCATGACATTAACATATATTATATCGACGAACTGGATACAATAGATGAGTTAGGACGTTAATGAGATTTTATATCAATGCCGAGTTTAATAATTCTTAATAATAGTAACAATAACTATAAGAGATTATTATTTGTATAGTTGTCGGAGGTTCAGGCCAAGTCTTCAGCGGTCAAAGGAAAAGTACCCTCGAGGACAGGGGCGTCATTTGGGGAAGCAGGGGTGGGCATTTGTCCCCCTCTGAAGTTCCTGATTTAGATTACAGTGCGTGCAAATTTCCATACAAGGTCATAATTTAAGTCATTTTAATCACAGATTTCATTGAATTTCATACATTAACATTATATCATATCACATGTGCCTGTAATTGAATAATTTCACTTTTTTTAAACTGTATTGGCGTTCTTACCGATACAATCTATCTTTTGGTACCACTGAATTTGCAAAAACCAAACTAAACCAAATTTAAAGCAAGAAGGAAACTCCCGCCCCCAATCGCCACAATAACAAATCATTTTTTTGGCCCCCCCGTCTTCAAAAGCGTTCTTGGTTGCCCCCTTCAAAAAAAGCTGAAACAACGTCCCTGCTCGAAGATAACTAGATTGTGACGTTGGATCAGATAGACAGACGTTGCAAAAGAAAAGCCGATTCACGTCTGTCGCCAAACAAATATGAAATAATTAATAATATATTCTTAATTATTTCGAAATGATAAGGTCATATGGATATATATTTATATAAATGAAAAACAACATTCATTCATTCACATTGCTACTTTACTTGACATCATATTTAGCAGTGGGCTAACTAACCTTCTTTTGACGGAGCTGGGGTGCTCTTTTCAACAGCGGAATCTGCACTGATGCTTTGTTTTGACGAATAGGTAGTTGACGAATAAGTTGTTGACTTGTCATTCTTTGAGACGGACGTCGGTTTAAGTGCGGTTGGTGACATTGTAGTGACAGATGATACACTGACGGTCAGTGGCTCAATGCACGTTACATGTGAAAATTTGAAATTGTGAGACTCTGATGAAAACAGAATTTCTTTTAGTGCATCATCAATCGCAATTCAGTTCAAGTAAAAGGCAGCCGCTGAACTTACATAATTTATCCAAGATATATGAAAGGAAGTTGCCACTCAACTGACTTATAATTTTAGGACACTTTTTATGCAGTGCTTTTTACATTGGGCCATTTTCAACCTGAAAACGCGATTGCACTAAGGCATGACGACTCATAAAAAAGCACTATGATAAATAATATACATTTCAAGACAATTCTTCTTTGCATATTTAGTTAGATAGAGATAGTTTTCAAGAGAACAAGCACGGCGACTTTCAACCTGAAAATACGATGGCACTAAGGCAAGACGAGTCATAAGAAAAACTAGAACACCGCATCAGCGATGGCAGGAACGTCGTGCAATTAGAACGGATTTTCATCCGGGATTGACAGCATAATCATGTTGTCAACATGATCAGAGTATCTGGTATCTGTTGAGGGCAACATTGGCTTTGAAGTTACCATAAAGGTCGTCAATTCACCATCCAGTGGTTCCATTCCTTCGTAGGTGGTAGTCGTGCAAATCATGAATTACTTTTATAAAATTGTAAGGATGCAACCGGGCTCTCACTACATGTGAATGCATTTGATTCTGACAAACATCTAATGTTTCATTTGCACAAAAAAATTCTCTCCAGTCGTTAAGACCAGTACCATTACACATAATTGTGCCCAGCCTAATTAAAGTATGCACGTGCACTCTGCAGTCGATATATGACCATCATACATAGGCCTAATGTGTGTGGTCTGAACGGTTTGATCGTATGCCTAGTAACATATCTGTCTCTAACTTTTCTTAGTTATTAGCTTCAATACTTACTCAGTTGTATTGTATAATTTGAACCACACATTGAGAAAATCGTTATGTTGAACTTGAATCGATCGGTTGGCACATCCACAAAAATTGTAGAACGAGTCGGTAAATCATCATCCTGAAGATTTTGCAGGCGCGTTAAAGAACCCAGTGTAGCTTCATCGTATTTATTTCTCGTGCAGTTAGGACCTTCTGCTTTGCGTGAGATATCCACAACAGAGACCCATTTGTTAGAATTAGAAGATGTTATGTTTATGAAGCATGAGCATGTTATTGAAGTATTTGTAGTCAATGGACTGCGTGATGGTCCGATTGCGACAAGTTCCAATTCGTCGTCTTTTATGGACGTAGTTCCGTTTCTGCACATGTTGACAGATGAGGTTTCTCCTTTAACAACCAAACAACAAAACATCATCGAATTAATTGTAAACGCAACAAATACAGTAGATAAAACTAGCAACTGTATACGAGTATAGTCTCTAGTCCTTTAGGAACGGACAATTGTCTCCCGGACAAATGCCCCTCCCGACCATGACAATTCCCCTCCCCGATTAGACCATAGGCTCGCCCACGGTATATATTATGCAAACTTCGGGGTGGGGCAATTGTCCTACACTCAGTTCTAATATGGAACTGTATGGCTGTTTCACATTCATCGAGTGATGGTTATGTGATAGCTAACGTATTAGTCTACAAGAGGTCAATCTAAAAAATTGATCAGGTTCATCAAACTCAAGTGACATAATTATAGTACCCGTTGGTAATTAATGTTGAATGCAAACGTTACCTGCAGATAACTCTTAGACTTCATTGGAGTGCGTAATCACAATCTACTTTTAACTGACGCAATATTAAGGTAAATAAGCGTAGTATTGTCTTAATTATTAATAAGCACTGAAGACAACGCCAATCAGAATCCGTAAGTCTGTTTTACGAATTCTTCGTGTTCGTGAGTATTATCTAATGGAGGCTCAAATCATGCGATGTTAATTATACGAAATATGTTTCATTTTGGTCGACCAAATTATCTATCATCTTTCAGCTCTTTCTCAGTTTCTAGTTCGACTGTTTGAGGTTCTGCATATTCAGAGGTTTTCTTGGGTCATTTCGGTATTAGCTAAAATCTACGTACATTGATTATTTTCCGTGACTTGTTGTATAAAGGACCACGATTTCCAATAACGACTCTACTAAAGAGAAATCATCGATCGATCAGGCATGTATTGAGAGAGCGGCGTCATAGAAGTCTATCGATGAGAAGACTGCTTGACCAAGGGCGGACTTGATATTCTGGTGCTGTATAAAGTCTAAATGTATGAGATTTTGTGGCCAGTGTTGCTTGTATTAATTACATTGAAAATGCAAATCAATTATAATTGCAATCACAATCAATTTTAGCATACGCTTGCATATTATGTATGCAAGCATGTAATTGAACTAAAATTGATTGTAATTGCAATTGCATATTATGTAATTGAATATCAATTGCAATTATTTGATTTTGTAAGTTATCAATTGCAATTGCATTTTGTTATAATTCAAATACCAATTACCTTTAAATTTTACCTTTAAAATTGGCAAATGTTTGAGCAACTTTATCCACAATTCATAATCTACTCTAATATAAACTATGACATTATCCACATTAAATTTTCTTATATGTTTTCCAACTTGGTCAAGTATCCGAAATACAGTTTAGAATTATGATTCGTTAACATATAAGGCAACAATTGAGCTCATATGATTTTAAGCGTAGACGGTTTTCAAAAATAATTGTCTTTCAGCTGCTTACGCCTTAGTGCTTCATTTCGTCCAGCCAACTCATTTCTGATCCCTTCATTGTGTTCGTGGCCACGTATTCATCCAGTAAAAATACAAAATCACTGCATATAAATGCATGTTTACACTTGCTCTTCTTGGATATGAAAGTGCTTTGCTGTAGATTGAGCTTGACCATTGGAGAGGGTAGTAATTTATTTCTTAATGCTTGATAAAACTCTTTCTGAAAATAATAACTAATAAAATTTATTCTGTAGAAAGCGACAATAGTAATTGCAACTTGTAACGATAATGATGTAGCCCTATAGTGGGTCATCACTAACTCATCACTCTGATAGGGTGAGCTGTTGGGGTACATGCAAGCTGCCGCCAACCAACCCACAACAAGCTATTTTAGCAAAAACCAGGATGTGAAGACAGTGAAGCAGAGTTCAAACAAGCTATTCTCTGTTTTCTGTAAGCACCCACAACAGGCTAGCTAAAATCGAGTGCGTGGCTGCATGGATAGTCTGATAGTGAGCGTAGTCGACCCTTGATTCTAGAGTAAATCAAAGTGTGTTGTAAGGATGTAAAAAAAGTACCAGGATGGAATAATGTTGAAAATAATTATTTATTTTGTCTTGCGGTCAGATCCAAAGCAGCTTATTCGATTAAAGGGGCGGCCTGAATCAACTTGGCAAGCTGGCATTGTGGCCAATTTTTTAAGAGTAATTCGTGATTTGCACGTTGTCTAATTACTTATTACATGGAATATTGTAATAGAAATAGAACCTCCATTATCGGATTTAAAATGCAATTTAATTAAAATTGCAAGAAGTCTACATCACGTGTAATCTACTACGTTATTTTATTAGTGAACAGCATTGTCTCTAGTGCTATGCATTTGTGTATTTAGATAAATAAAAATAATCTCGTCAATGGCGAAAGTCTTCTAGGAGTCTGATGTAACTCTGTGCTGAAAGTTCATCACAAATTTCAGGTTGTCATTTCTGTCTGTTTAATTGCACTTATAAAAAAACCTACATTTAATCATAATAAACTTACATTTAATCATAATAAACCTACATTTAATCATAATGAATCGCTGAATCATTTCCCGTTCAGGATGACGAAAAAATCATATAATATAACATATTTGAAGTTCACATTTATCCTTGTATTGAGCTGCGTTGCTAGAATTAAAATGTGTTTATATCCTTCACTATAATAAAAATTAGATTACCTGACGAAATGTAGAATAAGAATAATAAGCAAACGTAAAGAACAACGGACGATAAGCCATTGAGAATATATTACTTCACAGTATACTTCAAGATTCAGCAGAGCTAACAAACTAAACATAGAACTTGCATCTTGTAGGTCATGACTAGGCAGATAATAGTTCTTAATTCGACCAAACCCTAACTTACACAACTGGCCCTTTACTGTAGTCTTGGCATGCAAAAGAAACATGAGGTTATTGGTTCAACATAATGCAAAGAAGACTTTAGGCTGTGCATGAAGGTCTTCAACAATACGTGCTCCACAAGCGCAGTAAATAGGCTACAAGCCGTATGGTCTAGTAATTTCTAGCCGAACTCTAACGGCTGAGTTGGAACCCGTGTAGGTAGAAATTACATTAACTTCCTGTATAATCTCATATTAGTGTGAGCCTACGCACGAGGGCTGCAACAGAGCACTTCACCTATCGATGACAGCACGTTAAACACACAGGTTAAATCATGCTTCATTGTAGAGTATGTTAACACATCAGTTGTTGTCCCATTTGCCCCTACTTTTAGGTTCGTGAATATGTATACCTTGAACCCGCAAGATCCACAACGCAACGGCACCAGTTATTACATGGACCAAAATAAAACCCCGTTCAAGCTATTCTAAGTGTCTTAAAATGCAATTGTTCTAGGGTTTATACATGATGACGAGGTACTATTATAGAAATCTATTCGTTGGCATTGTATTATGATGCTCCTTAAAATAAAAAGTTGAACGCCTAATGCTCTCTGACGATAATATTGTTCCACTTTCAATATAATGTGTGTAGGCCTAGACCGCATTCTTATAGTTTGTGAATGCCTCCTTGTTCATGCTTGCAGTTGCAGGCATGGGCTATGAAACTTTCAATGGAAGGCTTACTTTATGCATGTGGGCAAATACTTACTGTTGAGAGCTGAATTTGAGAGGACCTTGAGATATGTAGGTCTACTATAATTTCTGTTGATCTGGCTCACATACATAGTCTATAGAGGTAACAGGACAATTACCCCCCGGACAATTACCCCCCGGACAATTACCCCACGGACAATTACCCCCCGGACAATTACACCCCGGACAATTACCCCCCGGACAATTACCCCACGGACAATTACACCCCGGACAATTACCCCCGGACAATTACACCCCGGACAATTACCCCCCGGACAATTACCCCTCGGACAAACTGCCAGATAAGAATGCCACCATAATCATACTCCCACGTTTCTATACAAACGTGAACACCTTTATTATTAGCTGACGATCTTTTCTTAATATCTGCAACTGATTGCCGTGTCAATCTAATTTATTAAAGGAATATCATATATCATAGGCCTATATTTAATTATAGAGTACACCGCTCACTGATTTCCTACTCAACGATGGCTATGAATTTCTATTTATCTCAGGTTTAAGTCCATATTTATCCTCACTATTGAGCTGCGCTGTTAGAACATAATCGTCTACATGTCCGTCACTACAAAAAATATTAGATTACCTGACGCAGTGGTAAATAAAAATAAGACGGTAAACGTAAAACACAACAGGCGATAATCCATTAGGAATATATTACTTCGAATCACAAAAAATTCAGTAGAGCTAACGAGCTAAACATGGGGCCCACCCATTGAAGTTCGTGACTACGCAGATACTAGTTCCAATTTCGACCAAGCCAAATGGTCCTTCGCAGTGCAGGCATTCAAAGGAAACAAGAGGTCATCGGTTCAACTACATGCAAAAGCAAACCTTATAGGCTGCACATTGAGCTCTTCAACGTACTCTACATTTCGCAGTAGGCTGCAAGCCGCACGGTCTAATCATTTCTAGTTAAACTCTTGAACTCCTTCTATATGTGATTTATTACCAGTGCCAGCCTACGCATGAGGGCTGTAAGTAACGACAGCACGTTAAACACACGTTAACATTTGTTTGCTTAGGCTAACTGTGGAGTTAGGATATTAAATAACGGATTTCCGTGTTTGGGCGTACAGGCACAATTAAACTAGCGCATACGTAGGCTCATGTATATATACGTTGTTCCTGCAAAATCTATACAACAGGATTATTACTGTGCGACGCAGCAATGACAATTTCTGAAGACCACCTGGCCGATTTTAGCATCCAGAGAATCTTACAATTAAAATTATTCCATGGTTACTAGATAATCAGCTCGTGGTTACTAAAATCGATGTATGTGTATACGTTGGCACGTGTTATGACGGACCTTAAAATTAAAAAGGTTGAAAGTCTAAGGCTCTCAGTCCATAAAATTGTTCCACTTTGAATATAATCGTGTGTTGGCTGTATGGCCCTATTGAGTGAGCGACCAATTCATAGGCTATATAGTTTAGGCATATATACTTCCTTGTTCGTGTCTAAATGCATGGACAAGGAAACTCTCAAAGGAATGTCGGACTGCATTTCGAATACGTTCACGTGTTTAGCCTCACCTTTAAACGGATCAGGAATTATCTAGATCAACGTATGTGTTGGTTGCTACGACCAACTTTACGTGAAGATCGTTCATTATAATTATTCAACCGTACAAAAGTCATTGAAACCCACTAATTTCCGTTGTTTTATACTTTCTACTGTAGCGGCTCGGATGTCCCCACCTACTTTATTTAGGCTCACTCTTATGTCTGCCCTTAACTACTCTAGTGTACATCTACTCTCATGTACGCCTGTATCTACACTAGCTCACGTCTACGCTCAGTTAGGCCCTACACTATCTACTATCACATCTGTCTTCATCTACTCTGGTCTTCATCTACCTTCAAGTCTATCTCCACCAACGCTTATGTCTAGGCCTACTCTTAAACAATATAAATCGGAGATGGAGTGTTCAAGAATGTGCGTAAGAGTGTCAGAGAAGAAGGAAGACGAGAATAGAGTAGGAGAGGCTTTTCATGTGCACGCGTTGACTGTCATGACGCTAATTCAGCGATAGCTTTGCTCTAGTAATAGCAGCGTACAGTCTTAGGTTGGTGCTACCGTGCTACAGAAGTATTGCTACTATTGACATTAAAAAATAACATCGCACAAACGTTTCTTGTCTGCCTCGTAAAGAAGATAGTGGTAAGTACATTTCTAAGTAAGTAAGTAAGGAAGTAAATAGGTAAGTAAATAAGTGAGTGAGTAAGTAAGTAAGTAGAATTATATCACTCATTATACATTCCACAAATGAAAAGCTCTGGTAGAATCAGTATACATTTAAAAAGAATTTGATAACTTGAACCAATCCAAACTATTTGCTTCTCCATTCTTCCACGGAGAAGCAAAAGGCTCCTTCATGGAATAAATAGGGAGAGCTTGGACCTCATCATACTGTTCAATGGATTCATCATGTCTAGTTCTTCTTTGTCTATCCAAGCTACATTCTCTAGACTTAGGCCTACTTGTTTGCGATTACAACTAGGCCTATTAGTTCACGTTGTCGACATGAATCAACTCTGTGGCCTGACGCGTTTTAACCGAATAATTAAATCCTACTTGTGTCTTACAGAATGGCTGCCTCAATTCCAAAACCCCAAAATTGACATCGAGCGTAAAAGTAAGCAATTCAAAATTTGAGAATGCAATAATCATAATTATTGCTGTTAAATCGTGACTACTGTTAATTAAGTGGAACTTTTTAAGTAGGCCTAAGCAAAAATTAATAAAAACGATTTTTGGGTGATGATACGCTGTCACATTTCTTAGAACCCTCCTCTCGTCACAAATGTGTAATCCCCACACCCCTAGGCGCGTGACGTCATTTATGGGTGGCCCCAAAGAGGTGCCAATTCTGTGGTTTGTCCCGGGGCGCAAACTACCCTATAGCTACGCCTCTGAATGTAGCCCATATACATGTAGATCAAAAAAACAATGCCATAACATAACATAGCATTACAGATATATTGCAATATTGTCGGAAAATACTTTATTTCCAGCATATCATTAATATTTCGTTAATTTTATGCGTATTCATAATATGATTGTTTGTTGGAGATTACCGTTGAAGTCAACTGGCATCTGGCATATGGCAACTCCTACTCTTGATGTCCCATTCACTGCTCTTTAATTCATCTAACACCAGTGGACGAATTGAATTTAATATACACGATCTACATGTAGGCTATTCTTGAAACCCTGCTTACTGCTTCAGGTCATGCATTGTGCAAATTCATGATCATCTATTGCCATAATCAATATTATAAAACATGATTACGACATCTTGAATAAATGTCTTAATAAAATTATCTTTTGGGTAGCCCTAAACATTTCTAACAATAGCGTTAATGTTAGACGCGGAAGGCTTCTCAATTCAACGTTGTTGCTGCTTTCATTCAATGAAAGCAATTGAGATAATAATTCTCGTCTAAATAGGCAATCGGTAGATTATAATAATAAAGGTAACTTTCCATCTGATCGCAGAAGGTCCCGTGTTCTACCATTAGACAATATGAATATAGTTTCCAACGCATTATCATTCTAAACAATATACACGTGGTAGTGCAACATAAATTACATTAATCTCTAAAAGACCGCGAGATTGAACGCTGGAAAACTGAAAAAAGCTGAGGCAATGAACATTTTTGAATGAATGGAACTCGACAACGTATGTATTATGGTGACCATTGACTTTGTGGACTTTGAACTCTAAACTAGTCAGTGTTTAAACAGGCAAATTGTTTTTAATCACAGTGGTATCCGTGTCTTCAATTGTATACACGTGGTAGTCTTGTTCACAATGATCGGCTGCTCCTCATGAGGATAATGTCGAATCCTTGTTGGGGACTGCATCTGAATCATTGGATGAGCTGTTGTCTATGCCTTGCACATTGTAGTAGTTTTGGTCTGGACCAGTGGCCAATGGATCGGTTGCTATACTTTGGTTGTTATAAGGTATTCCAGTCTGAACTTGAGTGGAATTACTTAGAACTTCATAGGAGACTGGCTCATACGGTACCGAAAGCTCGTATAAATGTTCAGTTGGTGCTTCTTGATTGACGTGAGTCAATGGTTGAGTCTTTGCTCGGTGTCTAAAAGTTTACAGTAAGCAGTTTATTAGTTAGTTCAAAGATAATGAGCACGTTGGGATTCATTGTCCCTGAGCTCGAGAGTACAATAGTGATTTAAGTTAGATTAATGCCTTTGTCACCTATTGACTGCAATGAACTACTCAGTAATGATTTTATCTTGGTAGCAATAAGGTTTATAAATTTTTATGATTAGTTGATGAAACCTCTACATACATACTACCCAATTTTGTGAAGTTTAACGACTTTCTTGGAAAATTCATAGAACTAATTAAGACGAACCTCAACAAGAAGGATATACTCATTCAAAGAGTTGCAGTCATTAAATTCATTCATTCGTTGCCAAAATTTACATAGCGCCCCTTCAAGGCTAGGCTTACCACTCAGAAGCGCTCCCGACCCAGGCACGGCTAAATAGAAAAGTGTTAGGGCGATTATGAGAAGAGTCTGAGTGGAACAGTGCGAAGCTGATGCAACTGGTTGTATGAATCACGGCAAAGACGGTGAATTTGAAAAGTAAAGGTGGGCTTTTGGTCCAAAGCGACTCCATGGTCCCGGACAACAAAGGACGATGAAAAGAGGGGGAAGTCAGTAGTAATGGCAGTTAAAATCAAGCTGCATTAGCTGCTGGCGAGTGCCCAGCCAGATAAATTGAGTTTTGTGGGGTTTAGCCGAAGGCGGTCGGTAGTGAAGTAGGCCCATGCGGCCATGACTTGTAAATGAGCGTTACCTAAACACTGATTGCCATTTATAAAACAAAATAGTTGTCCCTACCTACTGCCAGGAACAAGTTTCACAGCCGCCATTTAAAAAGAAAAAAGATGCAATTTGCAGGATATTGCACATAAATATGCTGCTGTGAAAATTAGTTGATCTGTTATTTTATCTAGATTTGATCACAACGATGTCGATACCATAAGTGAGCTTCATTTGCTCAAACATCTTCCAAATCCTTCTTAGAGTTAACATTGTTTGTGGTGCTTTCTTGGTCGACGACTCTTTATTCAGGTCTCTCACAAAAGTCACGCGGCAAACACTTAATTAACTATATATGGTGCATGACGCCACATAACCGGGAATCAACCTCTATGAAACTTTCTGATCCCATCCACACCTCTGCTCAATAGCGCTGCTGCTCAGCATAATGTTTAGCTAATCGGGAATAAACGACTCACCGCCGAAAGATGACAATAGCTACTATTAATCCGCTCAATAGAATCAGACCAAGACCGACTCCGACAACAACACCAACGATCAGACCTAATAGAAAGTAGAAAATTTAGATTCAGGCAGATTGACCTTTACCAAGTGATTCTATTGACGAGCTGGACAGAATTATTTGATGTGCTATGATGCTATTGGGATCTCATATTCATTACGTGCTTTATTGATATTTTGATAATGATAATGATGATGATAATAATACTAACGAAAATAACACCAATAATAATAATTATATATTGTTATTGATATACTTGTCCGGAGGTTCAGGCCTCGCCTTCAGGGGTCAGAGGAAAAGTGCCCTTGAAAGCAACCAGATTGTCACGAAGGATGAGTCAGAGAGACGCTACAGAAAAAAGACGATTAGCGTCTTTCGCCCAAATTGAAAGGAGATAAATAAAATTAAATAATAATAATAATAATAATAATAATAACATAGATCCCTACTCCTTATTATTTTAAGCCGATAAGAATAGTTACAAATGGATAGCAACATCCATTCATTTACATTTCTACTTCATTGAAATCACATTCATCAGTGGACTAACCTTCTTTTGACGGAGCCGAGTTGCCCTTTTCAAAAACGGAATCTGCACTGCTGCTCTCTCTTAACGAACAGGTAGTTGACGAAAAGGTAGCTGACACGTCATTCTTTGAAATGTACGTAGTTTTAAATGCGGTTGATGACGTTGTAGTGACAGATGAAACAATGAAGGTAAGTAGATCAATGCACGTTACGCTTGAAAATCTGGCATTGCCAAACGCTGGTGAAAATAGAATCACTTTCAGTGTATCGTCAATCGCACAACAGTTCAAGTTAAATGTAGCGATTAAACTTACATATTTTTCTAGGCTAAGGATTTTTCCGCTTACTTATTAATGTGACGCTTTTTTGCTTAGTACTTTTTCTATTAAACCGAATTTTTAATGATAACTAATATACATTTCAAGACAATTCTGGTAGTAGCACATGTTTCATGTGAATGTCTTTTGCGCAACAAGGCCTGCAGAGTAATCCGTTCTAAATGTCCAATCTGAAAAGAATCTCTGGGCTTGCAAATGGACATCTGAAACCCTGGCCACAATATGATAAATATGACTTGCGTAATGCGTTGGATTTAATTAGATATGCAACCAAAAACTAAGTAAGACATGCAAATTATAACCAGCTAACTATTTAAAGTCGCAACCCTAATAACTGCAAAAATGTACAACTGGTTGGCCGCGATCAAGCGCAGTATCTTCAATATGGAACCTAAGTTAAGCTGTTGAAGCTGTGGCATGATTGTTCATCATCTCCAGCTAGGCCTGTACCAAATATTCGCTTCGTATTCGCTTCGCTGCTATATCGAGTGGATTGAAGTAACTCTGCCACTAACATAATAACATGCTCTAGTGGCAGCCAGCGGTTACCTACTGCCTGAACCACGGTATCGCATTGTCATCAGTCTCACTTATAAGTTTAGTTAAATAAGTTCCATTACTACTTTTCACAAACTGAAGAAGGATGCAAAATTTACCTGTTGTTAACTGTTTACTTTTAGCTATTAAATTACATTTACTGAACTGAAACTTTTGCTAACATTTGAAATGTCGAAATTTGTTGGTAGACTGATTTTTTTTACACTATTCGTGTTCGTATTTAGCCAAACATTTGGTACAATTTTTCGTATTTGGCCACATTGCGATAATCGCCTTTTCGGTGCAGCCGTTTTTCAAACAACTTCTATGGCGATTAGGTTCAGCGCTAATTGATTGTGCTATTGTTAAAGCATTTAGGCCTAATCAGGTTTACGTAGAATGGAGCACACTTTCACTATCAGTAAATTAACTACAAAATGAGATTCGCGCATATGGCCTAGATGTGAACAAAATGAAGGCCATTATAAATAATTTTATGGAGTTTTGAAGCCTAGCTTACTAAGTCCAAGTTTTGCGTCAGGTTCATTTGGAAATAGAATATTCAGTGTCTGCAACATAGTAGATCTAATTTTAAAATATGTTACTTATTATTGATTGTGAACATATATTTTGAAGTTTCTTCGCACATAAATTGGCTCCAGTCCAATTAGAGTGAAGACTGGAGTAGAGTATGGATCCCTTAGGGCTCTCAGTGCTCTGGAGGGCGATGAGATGTTGAGGATCAGCTGGTAAGGAAGTTATCAGAATGGAACCCAATCCCCTAGAATCAGGGCTCGTGGTGTGTGTTGCCGATGTTCCCAGGGCAAGCGCTGGACCTTGTTTTTTCACAGGCCTTACACTTACTCGCAAGGTTTCACTGGGATTCGCCCCTTAATTCCCACACACAGATTCGGAACCCTCGACATTTTCGACAGGTTTTATAGGGATGGCAAGAAGACTCCACTACGCTTAATCTTACTGAGAGATTATTTAAATTAGACTCCTTTCGTTCAGCTAAAACTAACTGTCGTTCAACTCTGTAAATCAGGAATGTCTGTCCGTAAGTTCTGACATGCTTGTTTGTAATGAATGTAATTATTATAAGATAACTTGTGAAACGGACGGGATCTGGCTTTGGATAGAGGAAGTGCGACTTAAAGATCTTTTCTTTCGTTGTTCTAAATCTCTTATTTCCGGCATGATAATAAGGATTAGAGCAGGATTGAAAATATATGTGTTTAATCAACAACTAAGGATTCTAATAACAGCGATAACAATTCTAACATTCATATATAAGAGATTAAATGATGAACAACGATAATAGTCACAATTTAGAATAGTAAGATACTACTACTACTACTACTACTACTACTACTACTACTACTACTACCCATACTCCACCTACTACTACTTCCTCACCCCCAACTACTGCTACTACTATAACTACTACTACTACTACTACTACTACTACTATTAATAATAATAATAATAATGATAATAATAATAATGATAGTAATAATAAGAATGATAATGTTGTAGTAGAAAATAAATACAATACAAACAGACAAATTGTGCAATCGACGATGGCTATAGAATTCTTATGTGTAATTGTGTAATATTTTTATACATTTTTGATTATTGTTCGGTACTACGAATATTTGAATAGAAGGATAGGCTGAACAACATTTGAATTTAGCATTTAAAACACACGCTGTATATGGATTCTGGTTGCTAACAAGATAGCCGTTAAGCTAATCGCATTCTTAATTAATCGGGATGCCAATGACTGCTTTAACTACTAAATTAATCTGACACTCAGTGAACTACTCGACCAAAGCAACTGGAATAAACGATAACGAAGAGAGACGTATATAGTGACAGAGAGCGAGAGGTACAGAGATGGGACAAAGACATGGAGTAGATGAAGGACATACGCATTACGAAATAATTTATATGGACAAGATGGAGGCGTGGTGAAAGAAGACGGCCGAGAGGAAGTGTCAAGGGGTGATGGAAGTAAATAAGACAGATGAAGGGAAAACAATCGACACGAAGGAGAGAGAAGGACAGAAAAGTACAAGGGTATAAACTGAGGTGAGACCAGAAAACCGCATTCGCCCAAAAGAGGAGTCAAAAAACGTATTGCCTAAAGCCTAAGTTATTGACCGAGGGCGAATCAAAGGTCAACATAGCATCTTGGAATAATTGTACCAATTTTCTGTAAATACGATCGGCAATTTAAAATAATTCTCGAAACTATCAACGAGTCTTCGTGATTCCGAACTTTGAACGAACGTCACGTATTGTAGACCTGGTGTTTTAGCCCCGATGTTAAAAAAGCCTATCTTCTCGTAGCACCGCCACCACCATAACATGGAAGACGACCAGCAAAGATCATCTTCCAGTAGAAACACTAATTGTAATGACAGCAAAAATACAATAATTCTTCAACTTTCAGGCACACGAACAATGGCACTTCTAAATTTCTAGGACTTAACCTGGCAGGCAACGAACAAGATCATGCAGTGCCTTACATTATTCCCCATAATAAATCTCATCGTCATTATTCTCCTGACTCCTTATGTGTCAATGAAGGACCGTTTCTCCTCATCAGCAGTTATCACCAACTAACCGAATCTTCCTTCCATCTACACCGATGAAAGTGACCGCTCCTCCGGACAATAGTTCACGCCTATCGTGGCTGACTAATTGTCAGCTACCTCGAAGTGACACTGACTAACAAAGGGACTATCGCGATCCCTCGCTTTACGTCCTACGTCACTTCGATAAGCCTTGTTGAAGATCAAAGCGCGGAGCAATTAAGCAGCACCTTTTGAAGGCAGTAAATGCTTCAGATAAGCGCATCCTGACTAAATGGCTGCGAGAAGCGGACCCACCCACGTATTTCCTATTGCATACTAATTACCTTCACCTACCTAATGCACACAATACCCTAAGTGAAAGTCAGAATGCAACAAGTAAAGTAACTCTAGTAAAGGTCATTGAATGATCTATACAAGAGTATGCGTGCAGTCAATATAGCCCTCATACACCAGGTGTCTGACCTAAGGGGTTTATTATGGGTCTACTGAAATATCTGTCGCTAACATTTCTTATTTATTAGATTGAAAACTTACTTTGCGTCAATTGTAGGTCCACTGTATAATTTGAACCGCACATTGAGTGAATCGTGATGTTAAACTTGAAGCGATCGGTCGATAGTGGCGCATTGCTTGTATAAAAAGTACTTAATTCATCACCCTGAAGAGTTTGCAGATCCAGTGTAGCTTCATCGTATTTATTTCTCATGCAGTTGGGACCTTCTGCTTTGCGTGATATTTTTGCAGAGACACTATTTAAAGAATAAGGATATAGAAAAGAAGAAGATGCAACGTTTATGAAGCACGAGCATGTTATTGAAGTGTTTGTACTCAAGGGACTGCGTGATGGTCCTTTTGCAATAAGCTCCAAGTAGTAGTCGTTATGAACGTAGTTCCGTTTCTGCACATGTTGACAGATGAGGTTTCTCCTTTAACAACCAAACAACCAGACAAATTAACGTATTCGAATTATGTGCAAACGCAACAAAAACTTTTAACTGGCAACTGTAGTCTCTAGTTCTACTATTAAACACGCACTGAATGACGACTGGTTGTGCTAATAGCTAATGTATTAGTCTACAGGAAGTTAATCTTAAAAACTCAGCACGTTAATCAATACCAAGTGTCACATGTGCATATGTAGTAGGCCCCTCCCTACCCGTTTGTCATTTGAATTCATCTTTTCCCTGATGAGAAACTTTAGGATCTTATTAGAGCACGTCATCATAATTTACTTTTAAATCTAAGTAAAATAGGTTTGTCTCAATTTTAAATACACAACGAAGACTCTGTCGAGCAGAAGCTTTTAGACTCACTGAAAGTTATCTGTTCTTCGAATTCTCCGATGAAGGCTTTATTTAATTCAAGTGGTGTCAATTACTGCTGCATAATATTATTAACAAGACAACACATTTCGGTCAGCCAATTATCTTTCACCTTTCCTCTCTTTCTGAGTTCATGTTTTGACTGTTCGAGGCTCTGTATATTCAGCGGTTTTCTGGTGTCTTTTATTATTATTATTGTTTTTATTATTATTATTATTATTATTATTATTATTATTACAGCAGTTTTATATAGCGCCCCTTCAAGGTATTCTACTCAGAAGCGCTCCCAGCCTAACCACGGTCAAACAGAACAGTCTTAAGGCCAGAGAAAAACAGAGCAGATTGACCTATAGGTGTGAGACGCAATGCTACTGGAAGGCCATTCCAGGTCACCGGACCAGCCAATGAAAAAGCACGGCGCTGTCGGATAGCAGTCTTCGCACGGGGGACAAGCAACTCCGCTTGAGCAGCAGAGCGCAACAAACGACGGCGTCCAACAGTGGCAGTGTGGCAGCAGAGTTCAATCAGGTAGAGAGGCGCCAGGCCCTCCATGCAGCGCCGTACCAGTCCAGAGGCACGGTAGGCAATGCGCTTTGGGTAAGGGAGCCAGCGCAGGACATCACGCATGTACCCAGGGACTCGGTCAAACCTAGGGATGCGGCCCACCAGTCGGGCGGCCGAGCGTAAGACCATGTCAAGGCATTTAAGCCGACACACCGGGAGCTCATCATAAATGGCGCTGCAGTAGTCTAGGCGGGAGACTACAAAGGAATGGACAAGCGTAGAAGCAGCGTCTTGGGAGAGGGCGCGGGATACCACCCTAAGTTGCCAAAGCTGGTAGTAACAGCTACGACAAAGTTGACTGATAGGTGGCCTATTAGCTAAAATCTGCGTACAGTGACAATTTTCCATGGCATGTTGTATAGTAAAAAACGTCAATGGTTTCCAATAGCGATTCTGCTATTAGCGATCAATCATTGATCTTGTATGCAATGAGAAAAAAGCGCTATATATGTTTACCGATAAGAAGACTGCTTCTTGAACAAGGGCAGACTTGCAAGATATTCTGGGGTTATAAACAGTCTGAGTGTGTAAGATTCTGTAGCCAGTGTTGTAATGATTGCATTGCATTGATTGCAAATGTAATTCAATTATAATTACAATTAAGGCCTACTATCAAATATTATTGCGATTACATGCTTGTAGATATAATTGAATTACAATTAATTCATTGTGCAAGCTTTTGAATTGCAATTACATTTTGATTGTAATTCAATTGCCAATAACCTGTCAATTATTCCTCTAAAATTGGCAACTTTTGTGATAAATTTTATCTTTGATTTTTATTTTACTCTATTTACGAACTAAAACGCACAACAGGACACTGTGCTACAATTATAATCCACGCTAAATCGTATTGTAAGGTCCTAAGTTTGTCAAGTATCAGAGATACGGTTTTCAATTATGATCCATTAAAAAGTTAACAGCTGAGTTAATTTGATTATGATTATGAGAGCTGATGAGAGATTCCTGCGCTTTGATTATGAGAGCTGAAGTTGTTTTAAAATGATTGTTTTTAGCTGCGTGCGCCTCGATGTGTCGTTTCCTTGTATTCCTGGCTATGTACTTGTCCGGTGGCAGTACTTATACAAAACAACTGAAAATGGATGTATGTTTATACTTCAGCAGATATGTCTACACTTGCTATTCTTCCGCATAAAAATTCTTAATCACAGCTTAAGCTAAACTGTTCTCAAGTGTTAATAATTGAAAACACTTCATCAAGCTCTTCCTGAAATTAAAAACTAATAATATTATTTTATTTAGCAAAAAGTGACTGCAACCTGCAAGATTACGATAACGATAATCATGTAACCCTGAATGGTCATTACTTTCTCATCACTGTGAGATGCAAGACTAAGGTCGAGCCGCCGAGGTTAGCTGCCGCTGACTAACCTGCAGCAAGCTGTTTAGCAAAAAGCCTGAATGCAGAGATAGGTTTGAACACCCAACATGCGCACGTTCTTCCAACCAATGCTATGAGCTGTCATCTGCAGGCAACTTTAACAGGCTAGTTAAGAGTGAATGCATGATTGCAGCAGTGTTGGGCACGAGACCAAAACCTCGAGACCAAGACCGAGACCAAGACCGAGAGGTCCAAGACCAAGACCAAGACCGGGTGGTCCGAGACCAAGACCGAGGGTCCGAGACCAAGACCAAGACCGATGCTCTTTTTTTATAAATAATTCAATCTATTAAGACGCTAAAACGGAATAATACGCTTAAAATATTAATTTTTTTGCTGAAGAATACTAATCTTTAAAATGGTCCAGAAACAGTTCTACCGGCCAGTCTGAACTTTTGCATGTTCAGCCCTTGGCTTTGGCCGGAGAATATCAGACTATAAATTCCTTATAGTATACGATATAAATACTAAATAGTTTAAGACAAGTAGATTCACGGTCCGTTTGAATGATGTAGGCCTACTTGTACTCGGAATTGTAGGTTAATAGTGACTAATCGAGGCTGACCACATAATTATTAGATTGTTCCAGAACCTTGACATTTGTGAAAGCAAATTTTGAAATGGCTGGTTCCGTTGCAAATGCATTTTTGCCCACAGTAACGTGTATGTATGTATGTATGTATTATATGTATATATAACCTAAGATGAACACCAATCCCAAGACCGTTCCTTTAAGACCAAGACCGACGCATCCGAGACCAAGACTAAATCCAAGACCGATGGTCCGAGACCAAGACCAAGACCAAGACCGAAGCCTTCTAGACCAAGACCAAGACCACAGTTTTCCGGTCTCGAGACCGTCTCGAGACCAAGACCGCGGTCTCGAGACCACATCCCTGTATAACAGGAACCGGATGGTCTGATAATGATAGTCAAGCCATATCCTACAAGACACCAAAGTTTCATGTAAGAATGTAAGAAGGAGGGTAATGATGGAATATTGTTGACAGTTATTTTGTCATACAATCATGATGTGGAGTAGTTTTTTTAAATTAAAGGTGCCCTAGATAAACCTGGCAGGCGGACAATGTGGTCAACTACATGTGTATATCAAAGTAATTCGTAAGCTACACTTCAGTTATTTACAAATTGCATACAATATTGCAATCGACATACAATTTCAATCACACGATTTAAAATGTAATTCAACTACAATTTCAGCACTTGTCATTCTAATATGTCGTTTAATTATATGTATTTGAATCAGGGAACTATGAACAGTGTTGTCTGTAGTGCTACCTAGTTAAGTAACAGCAATCTTATCCTGGGTAGAGACCTTGTAATAGCCTGACCTATGTTCTTAAAGTCCATCACTAATTTCCGGTTGTCATTTCCGTCCGTTTGATTGCATTTCTATGTCTACACAATTAATCATAATAAACCGCTCAATGATTGTCCGGTGAAGAAACTGAAAAATTATATTCTATCAATTGAAGCTTACATTTTATCCTTATATTTAGCTGTGCTGCTAGAGCATAACCGTGTGTTTGCTGTATAGCCTTCGCTATAATAAACAATAGATTACCTGACAAAATGGAAAATAAGAATAATAAGCCAAGCGTAAAACATAACTGAGGATAAGCCATTGGAAATAGATTACTTTGCATAATACTACAAGATTCAGCAAAGCCAACGAACTAAACACAGAGCCCACAGCTTGTTGGTCATGACTAGGCAGATACTAGTTCTTAATTCGACAAAAGTCTATACAATTGGTCTTTCACAGGGCAGGCATTCAAAAGAAACTGGATATTATTTATTGGTTAAAAATTCATAACGTGAGGGTTTGAGGGTCTTCAACAGTACGTGCTCCACAGGCGCAGTATAGGCAGCAAGCCACATGGTTCAGTGGTTTCTATCTGAACTATAACCGCTCAGAATGGACCCACACATGCAGAAATCGCATTAACTTCCTGTATGTATGTATGTATGATCTAATCATCAGCGCGAGCCTACGCAGGAGGGCTTCAACAGAGTACTTTACCTATCGACGACAGCAAGCTAAACACACGGATTCAATTATGTTTTACGCTTGGCCTATGTTTCACTGTGGATATATCAACACATTAAGTGTTGTCCCATTTGCCAGTACTTTAAGTTCGTGCATATGATGGCTTATCTATGCCTGGAACCCACAGAATGCAAAATCGCAATAGCAGCAATTTATTTGAACTAAAATAAACCCGATTTCGACCATTCTCAGAGTCTTATAATAAAAATTGTTCCATGGTCTACACATTTTGACATCGAGGTTGCTACTATCGAAGTCTATTCATAGTATACGTTGGCATTAATTGTAATGGCCCTTAAAATAAAAGTTGAAAGTCTAAGGCTCTCTGCCCATAATATAGTTACACTTTGAAAATAATATGTATAGACTGCATTTATATAGTTTGGATATACTTCGTTTTTTATGCAAGGAAAATTTCTATGGAATGCCAACATATTTATTCATGTGCGCATTTGATGGGAGAGCTGAGTTTGAGTGGACCTTGATAGGTCAATAGTTTCTGTTAATCTGACTCACTTAACGTTACTTAAACCTTCGATCATGGTGTCCGGCAACGTTTTCAAAATCATAAAATACCTTCAATGTTTAACCTTCGATTACGTCGAATATTAACAAGATAGGTTAAGTCCCTGCAAATTAATTTATAAAATTTTTCAATGCCCTTCTTCAGTTCATCTAGGTCTAAACTTTAGAGAAACTTTGTAATGATATTATTGTGAATGCCCATGCAAAGGTCGTGAGAAAGGGTAGATGTCTAAAGATCACCACACGTCTGTTCGAGTAGACTAACATTCTTCTTAAATACTTCGTAAACAGTAAAACTCATACAACTTGAACGGCGATGCGAACTACCTCATTTACTAATAAAAAAAACTCACAGTGAGCTTCAGGTGACAACTGAACATAGTCATATACAAGCGTGGACTATACATTATGCATAAAACGTCTGTTGGAGGTAACAAACGTACCGCAGAATAATGCACAGAGCACAGTCATTAGCAGAGGCATCCATTCAACCGTGTCATTGAGATTCCAAAATTTGAAATTAACGTTTTAAAATTGTTATAAAAGATAAAGTTGACAGACTGCCTCTATAATTAAGCATGGATTTTAAATCATCTACAAATATGACTTGCTACATTTATTCATAGAATGTAAGTTCGCACATATATCTGCATTGATCACCAAAAGTGCAATCACAATGACGTTAATGATGCCAGCAATTGCAAACCAATAGCGTCGTTAACGTAAAAAATTAACATCCAAAATATAGCATCATGCATCACACGCCGCCCAATTGAAACCAACCTTACCCATTTTTTTAATGAAATCAGATCCAGTCATTCTGACATGGTCTAATCAAATCCATTTCCTTTCGCCCTCTAAATCAAATCAGGTCTAATCATTTTGATATGGTCTAATCAAATCAATGACAAGCAATTACTCAGCCTCCAGACTTTCAGTATTGCGCAAATCGGGTATGATTGGCAGCAGGCAGACACGCCCTTCGGATTGTTCTTTGCAAACTCAGAAAAACGATCATTGGCCTTTAACGCTCAAGGCCATGCATTATGGAAATTCATGATCATCGATACCCGTAATTTATATATTGAATTGAATATGAAGTCTTTATAAAAACACCTGTTGGTTAACATTATTCAGAGTTACGTTAATGTTTGACGCTGAAGATTTCTCAATTCATTGTTGCTGTTGCTTTATTTTAATAAAAGCTATCGGTGTAATTCTAGAATGCATATCGGGTATAATCGGTAGACTATAATAATGAAATCAACCCTTGCGTTTAATCTTCCATCTGATTGCAGAAGATTCGCGTTCTACCATTAAACGACCAGAACATAATTTCCGAATAAATATAGTAATGCAACAGAAAGTACATTAATCTCCCCAAACCGGGAGTTTGAACCATGAACAACTGAAGAAAAAGCATGCGCAATGATCCTTTTTTTAATTAATGGAATTCCACAACATATATTGCCATCAACGATCATATTGACTTTGAACAGTTAACTTGTCGATAATTTAACAGGCATTAAAGGAAACTATGGGTGTACAATTAGGTCTATAGTGTATGCTTAGCGGTTTAGCATACGCCTACTGTACTGCCAACCGAGATATCGAAGGATCAAATCCCCGATGTGAGATATATAGATATTTGGTTCGAATATTCTGCTCTACCCTATAGCTCCTAGCCCACTAAGCTACGATAACTCACTGACCGCACACTGTCAGTGGGATGACGAGACGGCGTGGGAGATGACTGATCACTGCCTTGATATTGGGCTGAGAATTGAAGTCGATAACACTTCCTACTCATTAGTGCAGTGGTCCTCAACCTTTTTCACACCACGGCATACTTGAGATCTTTCGAAATTCCGGCGGCACACCATTGAACTAAAACTAATTTTTATGTTTAATTTTGAGCAATCTTGCTTTTAAGCATTCATTTACTATGCCAAAAAGAAGGCTTAATTTAAAGTTGTAAGCTTACATAATTTTCAAAAATAAATTAGAGTAGAGTGACAAACCATTTAAATTTAGGAGTTTAACTTGAACAGGTAAAAATGCAACATTTGCAATTATACATTTACAATGCTAAACATGAACTGATTGTAAACTGTGCATGTTATCGGTGTAAGACCTGTTTAAATTCACTGTTCCTCTTCTTCTTTTAACGTTAATATGTTTGTGTTGCCTGCAACTTGAACAAATGGGTCTTTCACCCAATCATAGTTCTCAGATGACAGGGAAGGAAAGTAATGCTGAACCTTGTCTTCAAGATTGGTGAGATGATCAAATATCAGAGGTGTCATTTCATTGCTAAAGTTTGCAGGAATAAGAGGAAACATTTCAAAATTCTTGATTTCCATATCTGAATTTTGCGTTGCAAAGATATAAGTTCGTCAGTAGGACTTAAAAGGTTCTCATTACCGCATGACCCCAAAGACTAGTGTTAACAACATTCAAATACTGAAATATATGTGTCAGATATGCCAGCTAAGCACGCCTGAATTCATTAATAACAAAAGCACACAAAAAAACATTTGTAAAAAAGTCAGCAGTTTACCTCTCAGCTGGTACACCAGAGACAAAAACTTTCCCTCTTGAGAGCCCTAGCTCGTACTTCTGTATGTATAAACAGGCACACATGCTTTGATTCCATATTAAAGCAAAGCTATTGAATAAGCACGATTTCAACAGAAACATTTATCTTGTCATTAAAATAGACACAATATGTTTAGTTTCATTCGAATATCGTTTTTATTGATTTTGAATTTGATTTCGTTATTAGCGTCGCGGCACACTTGGCGGTGCCTCGTGGCACACCAGTGTGCCGCGGCACACCGGTTGAGAATCACTGCATTAGTGTGTCTCAGGTTAACTCGATGGACTGTATTTCTTTGTCTATTTGAAACCCGTCTGAGTTGTATGCGGTCCCACATGATGAGTTCAATGTGGGCTCCGTGTGGAGCCATAATTATCATAACGGTAGGATGATTATATGAGTCAATCAAAATATATTCATCAATGTGCCATTATCTACTCGTTTAATGTCACCTTGATCAATGCAAATGTTTACTTCCCATAAAAATCGTTTTCAATCACAGTGGTATCTGCATCGTTGATTGAGTGTCGTTCTTGTTCAAAGTTAGCGACTCTTTCAGATGATAATGGCTTATCATTGTTGGGGACTGCATCTGAATCATGGAATGAACTGTTGTCTATACCCAGCGCATTGTAGTAGTTTTGATCAGAATCTATGGCCAATGGATCGGTTGTTGCATTTTGGTTGTCACAAAGTATTTCAATCTGAGCCTGAGTGGAATTACTTAGAACTTCATAGGAGACTGACTCATACGCTACCGGTGGTTCGTACGAATTAACAGATGGTGCTTCTTGGTTGACGTGAGTTAACGGTTTAGGCTTTGCTCGGCGTCTACAAGTTTACAATAAGCAGGCTATTAGTTAGTTCGAATGAGTAGACATCTACCTTGAATTTATTGTCATTCGGCTCGCGCGCTTTACCCACTGCTGATTTTAGTATTATATTGATTTAAGTTACATGTAGATTAATGCGTTGGTTATCAATCGATTGCAAATATCAATTCAGTAATAATATTATATTGGTGGCAAAGAGATTTATACATTTTTGATGGTTAGTGAATCCTCGTTATGCCTAGGCCTACTGTCAAAGTTTTAGGAGTATCACGAAATCCTTTGAAAACTCAGAAAAGGAATCAGTATGAATCTCAATAGAACGGAAGAGGCAATATTTAAACTTTAAAAAAACTCAGTGAAGGGGTAGCAATCATCTATGATATCAAGAACACGGAATATGATTAGAACAATGTTGCTACCAGAAGTGAGTAATATTTGCTGAATGGTTCTCCAAACCCTCCTCAGAGATAACTTCGTTTGTGACACTTTCTCAATCAAAAACCGTTTCTTCTGGTCTATCGTAAACGCCGCTCGACATACTGTTCACTAACGTTAGAGCATGACGCTACGTTACTGAAAATCAACCTCTCTGAAAGCTCCAGATCTCATCCATACATGTGGCCTAGGCGCTGATACCCAGAATACGTGAGTGAATCGGAGATAAATATCTCACCGCCGAAAGATGAAAACAGCTAACAAAACTGCTCCCAATAGAATCAGACCAAGACCAACTCCGACAACAACACCAACGATCAAACCTAATAGAAAATAACAAATTTTTATTCAGTCAGACATACTAGGACAATGCATGGTGATGGTGGTGGTAGTCGCAGTGTAACGACACTGTGATTACATGGAGCATCAGCGCCGTCTTCCTTCTTTATCCAGACTTGATATCGATGGACTGTAAGCAGTTGCGAAATTATGATCATTCACAGATCAAGGGGCTGGATAAATTTGATGCGCAATTATGTTAATTGGATTTCATATCAATTACATGTTTTATATATGTTATAGTTATAGCAATAGTAATAGCAATAATACTGTTTTATATATAGGCCTACAGTCATTATCATTTCAAACTGTTATATATATATATATATATATTGAGAATAGCGTCCGTTCAGTCACACTGCTAGTTCATTTGAAATCGTATTTATCAGTGGGCTAACCGTCTTTTGACGGAGCTGAGTTGCCCTTTTCAACAACGGAATCTGCGATGCTGTTTTCTTTTGACGAATTAATAGTTGACACGTCATACTTTGAGATGGACGTAGGTTTAAGTGCAGTTGGTGACGTTGTAGCCACAGATGAAACAGTACTTGTCCATGGGTCAATGCACATAACATATGAAAATCTGACATAGCCAAAACCCGCTGCTGAAAATAGAATCACTTTCAGTGTATATACATCGTCAATAGCACTATGCAGTTCGAGTATACTTTAGCTATTTAACTTATGCTGCTCAACCTTATATGCCGGCATTGCACGTGGTAGGATTGGGCAGCTTGATAAAGTTCACCAGTCTTGTGCTCGCCTGGTAGGGGGCGTCTCTAGGACTGGCCGAGTGTCCACTTATATGCGGGATATTTTACATTGGTACCCATTCCGTTGCATTTTGGATTTCTCCCTTTGTCTGTCGCTGCCTTTGTGGTGCAGCACCTACTTACCTTAGGGAACTTTGCTGTCCTGTTGCCGGTAATAGAAATGCTGACTGGACGCTGCGCTCTACCTCACAGAGTCTTCTTCGTGTTTCTTTCTCTAGGACCTCTACGATTCAGTATCGTGTTTTTCGGTTGTGAGCCCAACCACTTGGAATGGCCTACCATTGGATCCTCGACTCTTACCTAAGGACTCTCTGCCCTACTTTTATTCCACTCTGAAAACTGTCTTATATGACCGAGATTGGACCGGGAGCGACTCTGAGTAGATTTCTTGAAGAGGTGCTATATTAAGTTTGATTGACTGATTGAATTTATGATCTATCTAGGTTCAGTATGTTGCCACTTTGCTTACTTACATGACGTTTCTTGCCTAGTTTTTTTTACATTAGGCTGTTCTCTTTTAGCAATGAATATAATACATTTCAAGACAATTCTTATCGCATATTTAGTCAGTCAGTTTTGAGGACAACAAACAATTATTCAACCTAAAAACGAGCCTTAAATAATGAGCCAACCGTGTTAGCGCTGGTGGGAACCTCGCGCACTTAGATTTCCACCTATCATGTTCGGTTGTTAACATGATATCGTTTCGCATCGTATCTTTAGATCTATACGGTGCACCTCAAAAAATAATTATTCAAAGGAGCTCTCAGCAAGAAGACGCCGGGGAAAACATGTTGAAACTTGAGAGTCTGGACAGCAACATGATTACTGGCGTTGAAGTTAGCGTAGTCCGAAGAACCAAAGTCGAGCTTATGAATCAAAACTTTTATTCGTTTAGCCATCCTTTAGAGATTAAAGTGATGATCAGCAAATTGCTTAGAGCATTAAATAGTGTTGAGGTATAAAGGAGCATAATTTCAGGATCAATTAATTAACTGCAAAATAGGATTCTAAAAAAGTCTAGATGTAAGCAAAGCTATGGCCAGTATTAACAACTTTATAGAAGCATTTCTTTAGTTAATCCTAACCAAACGTCAGGATCAGTTAGCAAAGAAAATATTTCGTGCTCGCATCAGAGTAAGTAAACAAGATACCACATGTTACATGTTTCTGACTGTGATAACATATTGTGAAGTTTGTTTGTGCAAAGAAATGTTACTGAAGTCGCTATGAGCAACAATATCACAAACCAGTGTCCAGCCCAATACTAGTATGCACTTGCAATATATAGGCCTGCAGTCGATATTAACCTCATGCATGTGTGCGTGTGTAAGTGAGTTGAATGGTTACATTGTACATAAGATTTTCATTTATAACTTCTCTTATCAATTAGTCTTAATACTTACTTTGTTTCAAATGTATTGTATAGTTTGAACCGCAGATTGAGTGAATCGTTATATCGAACCACATGATTGATACATGATCATAGCTTTCAGAGAAATTGGATAAGTCATCATTCCGAAGAGTTCGCAAACGCATTGGACTGGTTGAACTCAGGATGACTTCATCGTATTTATTCCTTGCGCAGTTGAGGCCTGTGTACGTGCGTGAGATTTTAACATCGACTGTATTGTAAGAAGATGTCATGTGTATTGAGCAGGAGCATGTTGTTGAAGTGTTCGTAGTAACTGGACTGATTGCTGGGCCAAATGCATCGACTTCCAAGTCGTTGTTGTTAATGCTCATGGTTCGTTCAATGCACATGTCGACAGAAGCTTCTCCTAAACGAAGACACAGAAAGCATTTTTACTGCAAACACAAAAAACGAACAGTGTTAACTAGCCTTTAAAGTCTACAGTTCTATAGTTGATCTTTAACTTCTGTGATATGCATTGGGTAATGGATGCAACACGATAACTAATATACTGCTTGATTCGAATCTCCTATTAAATTCATCAGGTTAATTAATCAATCTTACAGGTTACATAATCATAATACTCGCTGATCACTAGCAATAGCATACAATGTTTCCTGAAAAGCACTCACAGACATTATTAGATCGCGTGAAGTAACCATAGTCTATCAATATCATCAACTGACACAGTATCCAAATTGTCGGTTTTGTCGTTTCTCAACGTTAATACAGAATAAAGACAGTTCCAAGCAGAAGCTGTTAGACTAAAACTATCAGTTATCCAATCACTAAATTGCCCTTGTTCGTTAGTATTATCCGTCTTAATTATTTGGCATCAATTACATGAAGTAGCGTTTCATTATTTACAAGACCATGCATCTCGGTCAGTCAACTCATCATTCATCCTTTCGCGACATCTCAGTCCCTGGTCTGGGATCATGTGTGTTCCGCGGTTTTCCGAGCCATTTAGCCCTGAGTTATAACCTGCAGGGATTGCTCATCCTCCGTGGTTTGCTCATCCTGCGTGGCTTGTCGTGTACCTCGACTGGTTCTGTCCAAAGGTCCATTATTTCCAGTAACGATTCTATATAATTAGGAGCGATCATCTATGTTGATCCTATTGTTAGAACAGCATCGTAGAAGTAAAGCAGATGAGAAGACTGCTTGGCGATAGATACACTTAATATCCTGTATAAAGTACGTGTATATAAATGGTACTGTAGTGCCACACATTTGAGTATTTAGATAAGCACAAATGATTTCGTTATTGGTAAATCCTTCCTGTCTGTTTGATTCCACTTTTCACACAATCTCGGACCTCGGCGACACTGTTTCTAACTGCCAGATACATTATAATTATATCATAATAATTATTATATTTTCATGAATCACTAATTACATTCCCACACTCTTCAATACAAACGTTAGCACCTCCATTGTTTGCTGATTACATTTCTTTTTGTCTCAGTAGCCTAATTGACTGCCGTTTGTAAATGGTGGTGGTAGTTCCAGTTTAACGACACTTTGTGCAAACAAGGAGTATTAGAGTCGCCCTCCTCCTTTATCTAGGTTTGAGACTTGCATTGTCAAAGCCCAAACCCCAGTAGAGTTTCCGCGCGTCAATCTGATCGATAAAACGAATATCATATCATTGGCATACATTTAGCCTAATTGTAATAAATCGCCCATTGATTTCCAATTCAAGATGGCGATATTCTTATATATCTCAGTTTCAAATCCACATCTATCCATAATTTAGCGAACTGTTATGTCCTTCATATTCAGAGACATTAGATTACCTGATGAGATGAAGAGCAAGAATGCGATGGCAGACATAGAACACAAGAAACGATAAGCCATTGGGAACATAATACGTTGCATAATTTGATCAGATTCGGTAGAACTAACGAACAATATACAGAGATTAGGCCTACATATTGATGGTCGTGCCTAACCAAACACAAGCTCCTAATCCGACCAATCCCCAAACAATTGGCTCTTCACAGGGCATTCAAAAGATGTGTGACACATGAGGTAATTAGCTCACCTATCGTTTATACAAACGTAGGCCTTAGGCTGCGCATGCATGTCTTCAACCATACATGCTCCACAAGCGCAGTAGGCTGCAAGCCGCATGGTCTTGTAGTTACTTAGCTGAACAGAGTCTCTCACCGCAGCAATAAAGGTCTATGAAGGCATATAATGTTTTATTGCTTTAACTTCCTCTAGGATTTATTGCGCATGAGGGTTGAAATAGAGTGGAACCTTAGACGACAGCACCGTTAAACACACATAAAAATCTGCAAGCTTCACTGTGAATATGTTTACACTTCAAGCATTAACCATTTTGGCCATACCTCCGCTGGGCAGAACCGTACTTTTCGGTTGTGAACCCTCGACCTGGAATGCATCATATGACTGCTAAAATGAGCAGATTACTTTGCTGTATGAGATCAATTATTAAGAGATTCCTTGTTGCGCCAAATAAAATTATCGTGATCTCTTGGCGTTAAAATAAGAAAACAAACTCTATGCCTCATCTTTATTTAATAAATTATAATCTTGTGAAGCCTGAAATTTAAAAAAAACATTTCCCAAGTCTACACTTGGGAAATGTTTTTTTTCAATTTCAGGTTTCACAAGATTATAAAGGTCTGCTGCGTCATTTGGTTTTGTTCAGCGTGAATATTCATGCTGCATTGAGCTGTCACAGTTTAGTCTGTCTGAACAAGTTATAGCCTGCCTGTATAACCTCGTCTTCGTGATTCTCTTCAAGGTAATAAAGTTAAGACATCCAATATATTGTATTGGATGTTTTAATGCATGTCGCACTATCACTGAATAAATACACGTTGCCCAATGAGCAAAGGCCTATGAGTATAGCATAGGCCTACCACTGAACTATTGAATGAATTCTTGTGTTCAGTGTTCACCCTTACATCTGTTCGGGAACTTTCTAATTCTAGATCAACGCAAAGCCCCCCAGTTTTAGTGCTCAGTGTCCCCATATGCCCCCCAAATCGGTTCTTTTTATGTTTCTCCAATCAATGGCTTTTTAAGATGACTTTTATTAAGATAATTGGGGCTCCCATCTTTTTTCAAATTTCTGGGGGGGGGAATTAAAAAAGTGGGGAAAAAAATTTTTTTCCGCATCGTTTAATTATGCCCCCCACTTTTCAAAAACCCTTTTACACCTCTGTTTGTCTGCTGCTACCCTACATGTAGACCACGTCACACACATGTGTCCTACACAGACTGTTAAAGCCGATTAGTTTGCGCTGCTTATACAAGGTAAGGCCTCTGCTTTGGTTTTATAAACAAAAGTTAGCACAATAATAATATGCTAATTGAATCAAATGAACCATTCATTGATAAGATGACGTTTGCAGATACAGCGAGTCCCAACAGGCCCACTCCCTTTAGGAGACGTGTAACAACGCGTGCTCAACGCTTTTACAGAGATGTCCAGTTCTGCTGAGATGAATACTTTAATATTTCAGACAAATGATCAGTTTTTCTTGAGGTGTGTTAGAAAACAGTGTCAGCTTAGTGTTCAGAAAAGGCATCATGTCTGTAACGAAACCTGTGAAGGTCCTCGATGATGATAAGTAGACGGCGTTTCGCATTTAGCAGAAGGTGTTCCTCATGAGAGTGGCCCATTGGGAATTATGTGTGAAAATGTTTAGACTATTTTAGATTTTTGACGACGTTTGCAGCATTATCTTACAAACAATTATAGTCACGATTCATGCTCGTCTAATAATGTAAGATGGTTAAGAGCATTCAGTTTTGCACCAGCATAGCATGGTTATATTCCTCATTTATGCCAATGTAACTCATTTTGGGAATTATGAATAGTAAACCTATAAATATGATGTTGGAATTATCAGAAGTTAATGCATTATTTAGCTTTTTATTTATGGTGCATAAATGATTAATTAAAAGTACATAGTTATTGCCCATTAATAGAGCCAATAATTATGTAAAATTTACTCAGAATTGAGAGCGCAAGCCGATAGTGTATACACAATCAAACGTCTGACCCATGTTCAATTCAGTATGCTTTCACTAACAAACTATTTATAGATTGAAATCGTAAACGCTTAAAGCAAACTTGCTTTCACTAGCACATGAGGTAGTTCTTAATTGCTCGACTGCTTTTATTAAATTCTCATTAAACGTTTTTCTGACATAACGAACGGTTCAAAATTGTTCTGGACAGAGCCATAATAAAATTATAGTACATAAAATATCGGCATATTACACCTCTTATAGCAAGTTTGAGTCCATTTAAACATTAGATTATATCAGATGGTAATGGATGACATCAAATTAACCTAACGTCCGTAGTCCTGACAGCTAAACCTTTCTAAGCGGAATGTTTCAGACAAGGGTAACGAATTCCCGAGAACTATTGTCGAAGTCTGCCACAATTTGGATGATTTATAAACTGACTCGATTGAACAGAATCAGTTAGGCGTACAAATCATTTTCAATCAGTATAGTATCATGATCGATACTCGATGAAGATAGCCTTGCACTCTGTTCGTAATCATCATATGACGTCATAGGATGACTGTCGAGCGATGTATATTTAGAATGACGAAACTCTTTGTTATCGATGACGCGAATATCGCTGAAGTTCTCGTCAGTTTTTGGTGCTGCTGGATTGATCTCGACATCCTGGTAATCGATTCGAGTTCCGATCTGTGATTGGATGGAGCTATTAATTGTTCTGTTTGCTATTCTCTCAGATGATTTTGTTCCTAGTGGACCCAAGTCTTTAGGTCCTCTCGTTTTTGGCAAATTTTTATTCGCATTAGTCTGTCGCTGTTGTTTCACACGGTAGCTACAAGGTAAAAACAAACTCGTTATTTATTCAAGAAAAGATCTGAATACTTGAGTAACTGGCGTGTTCCAATGGAACTTAGTCATTTAGTTTCACAATGCAACATGGGGATCAAAGAAGGTTGGTGTCCTACAAAGCGTGGTACTCGGACCTCTTCAAAATTTTTATACGCAGTCTATCGATACCAGATCATTCTGGTCAGCGGTACGGAATGTGGCCGATTGGTTATATCGCTCAGGTTGTAACGCTAAGCGTACAGGTTAGAGCCTCCACTGATGAAGTTACTAAGCTAATGTAGAGACCTTAGTCCGCCATTCAACTGTCGCAGATAAATTAGCCCTTCCTGAACGACAATTTCAACTGACTAAAGATTCTATATGCTAATTCAGGTTGTAACGCTAAGCGTTAAAGATTGCGTTTAGATTTAGTTAGATTCGCTGCTGAATGTGATGTAAATACAGCTGGCTTACATCCAGTGTTTTTTCTAAGAAAAATGTGCAGGAACGTGTCTGCATTGTCGATTATTTCAGGACAGGAATCATGCACCAGGCTTTAAGGCAAAACATCAGATTATGCGCTAATCAAATAAAATCAAACGTAGGGGTCCTCTGATTCTGAATGCGATGTAAATGCAGCTGACTTAGGCTGCATCCAATGACTTTTTTCTAGAAAAAATATGTCGGAACGCATCTGCATTGTCGAAAGAAATGAATGACTCTAATAAAATTAATAACTTCCAAATAAACTGAATTTTACAGCACACAACGATCCCAATCTATGCACTTAATTATGTTTTCTAGTATGTAAAATTGAAATTGTCAAGTTTTATATCAAATTCCAGAGTTTTTACACAATCACAATTTCTATATTTTAGTAATAGATCAAAAGGTGCCAGAATACCGTTCCGGCGCGTTCCGCCAGATAAAAGGCATTGCTGATATCCTACATATGCTAACAATATATATTATATATATATACATGAAATACGCTGACGATACTTGTCTCTGGGTCTGTCGGATAGTCTAAAGATTAAACAAATGCTCTTTACAGATAACTACTTCTAAACGCACATAATATTATTCCTACAGCAGTCAGAAACTGTCAAAATAAAACAGTAGACCTAGACAAGTCATTAGATCTTCGAGTAGACGAATTTTGTTCGCGTTAACATCGGTCGATGATGTTTCACACGATAGCTCAGAAACTATTTGTTGTGATTTTGTGTTCTGTTTAGCCCAATATTATAGATTCGCTTTAAAGTACATAGGCCTAAATGTATTTTTTTATATTTTTTACAAAGTATATTTTTCCTGACTTCGAGTTTTAAACTTTATTCATTTTCTTTTACAAATGTCAATGTTAGCCTAGCCCGTGTAAGTATTTAAGTGTGAGAATGGTAGCCCGGAGGAGAGGTGCATAGAATCGGAACTTCAAAGGAAGAAGAAAACAGTTCTAGATGGTCAGTTAAAACGTCAACTATTTGGATAAGCTTCAGTGAGTGTGGACGATCAGCTAGGATGATTTCTTACAATTACTTTACAGTGCATCTAGACTTAACAGGAAATAAATTACTCACGCATAGAACATTATTGCACTTATCAGGAGAATCAGTCCAACGCCAACCCCGACGGCAATGCCAATAGTGAAACCTACAATGATATAAAAAGTAAATTGCAATTTAATGTAATTACCATAAGATTTCCAGAAACAGGCTGAATCTTTAACTTAGCATTTAAACCAAATACAGGTAGCACTTCAGCTAATGATTTTTTAGATTTGTCTCGGCTTAAAATAAGAGGTAAAAATTTACACACTCAAAACTTTTGGGGATTTCTTGAAACTTGTCAGAGACCCATATTGAACAATTATATTCGTTTTACTCCAATAGGGAGCGCCCAGTCAGATAAATTGGTAATTTTGGAACAGATAATGCTTTGGTCTTGCATGACGCACATTTTAAGACGAAATTGTATCTGAGTATGCTGCTGAGGGTTCGACCCAATCTAATCCAATGTTTGTAGGCCAATTTTATGCTGTGAAAATGCACCTCAGGTTAGGTCATTTTATCTTGAATTAGCATACGGAATAAGAAATATATAACTAGAAGCACCATTGGAAAATGCGAGGCTAAGAAAAACAGACTCAACCTTTAACATCAGATTGAAAAATAAACCCCCTAAATTTGAAATTTGAGATTTACCCACAGTTTAAGTTAATAAGAAAAAAATCCAACTTTCAGAGATATCAACAGTTACTGTGTCGGTAAAGCCAAAGATCGATGTGCAAACCAGTGCCATATTTTTTATACAACACTAAATAATCAGAAACGAATCTATGCATTTAAGAATGAAATAGTTAGGCCTACATTATATAGGGCCTAACGGCAGACATATCATAATAAGGGGTCTATGCTTAGAATTTGCTAGTCTTACCCCAGACCCACTCACAATGCTGGCACCCGTAGTTTAGACAATCACAAGAAATTTGGGTAGATCAGGATGACCTTTCAAAGGTCTTATGAATGGAGTGAAACTGGATGGAAATCAAATGCAGCAAATTCACCCAATGGTACAGTTTAAACAAAGTTGGTCTTCTGACATTTTATTGAGTGATTCGTTTAGATAAGATCGATGAATACTAATGGGATAGTAGGATCTAATAGGTTCTATGACGTGACAAAAGCCATAGGCTACACATTTTAAATTTAAAGTGGGTCCATAACGAATATATATACTGGGTGTGTGCTGTGTAGGGCATACCAATATCAGTTACCGAAAAATATATGATATTCTTACCGGCATTTGAAATAGGAAGAACAACTGGTGTACTCTGCGCACTGCTCTGAGTGTACGTTTCTCTTGGTGAAATGGTTGATTCACTCAGTGTTGGAAACGTATTTATAGCGGTGACAACCACTATTGAGATTCCTGATGAAGGTGGTATAGTGAAGACTTGTGTATAACGGCATCGCACTTGTGAAAATGCAGTGGTAAAAAGGGTATCTATAATATCATAATTGGTGTCATGTCACCTTAAAAGTTCAGTATGGATCCAGCTTTAAGCATTGGCATTCTGTCCGTTTTGACACACTTTCATTAACTAGAAATTTGCTTACAGAAACAATCTCCAACAAAGGTTGCTAACTTGAAACTATTTTGAATGCATTAAATTTACCTTAGTCGACTCTGCATGAAAGATAAATAGACGATAGTGTTTTGGCATTTTGACGGGTCTCCATTAACTTGGGCATTAATTATCTTTGCGTAACTTTAAGTTTCTCATAATCAAATCAAACAGTGCATAATCAACTGAAAGAGAGTTGTATTCATATTAATAGACCGTCAAGTACAGGATGTAACACAATTGGATAGTAATTCTGAAGCATACATGTAGTTTGCACTAAAAAATAGCAATGCCAATTTTATAGGATCTTTTGTCAAAACTTCAGATAACTTACCTTCTTTCAAATGGACTATATAATTTGAGCCGCAGGATGAATACAACGAAATGTCAATACGTATCGCTGATACTCTAGCAAATTGAGACGAATAATTTGCCAAGTTTTCTTTCTGCAAATTTACCAAATGTTGTCCTTGAAAATTAGTTACATCCAGTGTTGCATTATCGTCTCGATTTTCGAAGCACGTACTGTCTTTGTTCTCGTGCGAGATTCTAATTAAGATTCCATTCCATCTACTCGTTGCATTTATTAAACAAGAGCATATCTTTGACATGTTTGCAATGGTCGGTCCAATTGCGATAAGGTCTAATCTGTCAACTGTATTCACATTAGGCATCTCTGAATTTTCACACATGTGGAATACTGAAGACACTGTAACAAACAGAGAAGATACTCCGTAACATCGGGTTCAGAACAATAACAGGTTATATATATCTCTAATCATAAATTTTGCCTGCATTATGGAGATTATATAATTTTCTATATAGTTGTGCCGAGTATTATTACAGTTATGCAGCTGCTGCCTCGGTACAAATATTCTAAGACACGTCGACTGAATAAAGCGCTTGCCTAGTAACGCGGGATCATCAATTCGAGCTTCCCCTAATACGGTCACAATGTAAAGACCTCGAGTAAGTACATTAGTCACAATTATTGCTCAGCGTAACACAATTATTGCTCAGCGTCTTGATTTATTGATTGTTCACTTGTATTGGCGCTTGATGATGATGACGACGACGATGATGAAAATAATAAATAATAATAATATTAATAGTAATAATAATATTAATGATAGTGAAATATAATGCTTTTACAATTGTTACTTGGCGATTATAAATAAAAAACAGATTTAAAACTCCAGATATATATGACACGGGAAAGCTCTACAACTAATTTAATCTAATCTGAATTAATATTGTAGGGAGTGATATGATTTAATCTATCTCAGTATCATCTACTATGATCTAATATAAGTTAAAGTGATCCGGCATAATTCCATCCGATATAGTTTCATTTAATGTATTGCTACTCTAGTCTTCTCCAACCAATTCATAAAATCGCACTTAGCAGGAAGTGCTTAAATGCTAGTCTGAAGGTGGCGGTTGGATTAATTCTTTCAAATGCAGTAACCTAAGCCTATCTGGTAAGTTACTCGTCATTCTTCATAGCCTAAGTAATGCGCTGCTGGATGAGATCAAATGGAAAAGGTTTCAGAAACAGGGTGAAATAAAACATGATTTGTGCCAAGAAATTGATAGGACGGCTGATTAGGCATTAGCCCAGGCGCAATGCAATTGAAAGTGCTAGACCAATGTTGGCGGTGGACCCAGTTAGCATTTCTCAAAGAGAATGTGCTCGCAGCACGAAAGGCAAATGAAATTAATATGTAAATCAATACATGTATGTTTTTGTAGCCTGTATGCTGGGCATTCAGTGTAATGTTGCGAACCTGGGGTTGACCGTTTACGTTGATTTTTTTCGCCTGCTCTTCAGAATCTGATTCGACTCTCGACTACCTACTGTTGCTGTCTTGAAACCCAGGTATTACAGATTGCAAAATGGTCTGGTGCAGAATCGCTAAGATTCGGCTACCGCGTGACTTTGACCTACACAGTAGAGGATCCGAAACTGTCACTAGAGAACTAATACTGGTTCCTTAGTCCTTACTCAGTCTAGAGAATAATCTCCAGGGTGGTTTAGACTACTCCATTGATTATCATGTTAAGCGCTGAGGCGTGTCAACCAGTGCTAGATCTATCAATTAAAAGACGAGTATTGTTACTATTATTATTATCTCAACTCTACTAAAAGCCATCTTCTACCGTGACGACCTATACTCATGACTCTGACGACTACGCACTGTGACTTAAACTCATCCCCTCCTACATAGGCCTACCGCCAGAGTGGAGTAAACCATCAAACACCCAGGCATCTTGTCTTTTTACGTTTCTTAAATCGATACCGCATATCTTCACAAAAAATATCAAATCGCATTCCTTATAATTAGGCCTATCTACTCAGGAGTTATGGCATTTTATGCGCGCAAGAGTTAGCTGGAACTAACTAGATCAACAACGAAGTTATTATTGGAAGATCAACGATGTAAAATCTAATCGACCAACTTCAAAGTAAGTTAGTTCGGAATATATCCTAATATTCATGTAGCGTATATTCTACGCCGAGTATCTGATAACCGCTCATCATAAAATAGCAAGGAAGATAAAATGCACCAGATATACCCATTCACCGTTTCCAAAGTTTTGTCCTACGACATCAGGAAGAAAAATTGAGAAATTGGATTCTAATATTTAAAAGGAACTTTTTCGTGATAATATCATCGTTAATTAAGAAGGCTACTAGCTGCTGTTTGCGAAAGTAAAACTCAGATGTACCTTTTGACATCAGTCCGAAAAGAAACATTGCCATGATACAAAAACTCATCTTAGCAGTCAAATACAAAAGACAGAAATTGCTGCCAGTATTGAATGTACTACCACAGAAATGCTCCGAATGAAATCGCTTGTCTGTAGATCTACATAATTTTAAATTAATTAATTTTAAATCCGGGTTTGCTGCATGCAGAAGATGAGAATCCAAGTATGCATTGGCCTTATGAACTACAGCACTGTCTAAATCCTGGTAATATATGTAGGCTTGACCTAGTTAATAAATTAAATTAAATTAAATTATTGTGATCGACCAGGTGTTAAAGAGGAAGTAGGCCTACATATATACATCCCTAACTAATTACTGGGATTGTTAAAATATGAATAATTATGTCATTTGCAACTGGAACGATGTTAAATGTCAAAATAATTTATGCCTACGGATGCGACCTTTGTTGTCATAGACTGTCGTTAAACTCACAATCAATCTGTCGAACTTCATCTTTGCACAATATGGAATTTTGCTATTTCTTACACCTATCACCTACAGACTTCATCTGAAACTGAAAACTGTGACTGAAGACGTCTTTTGCGATTAAATCTTGAACCACTTAGACGATGTTTTTTAAAGGTTTGCAAGCAGTTCCAAAATCTAAATCCGTTTTATTACCAGAGAATTTCCGAAAGCTTTTATTTAAGAGAGATATCAAGCTTTAATTCTCTACATACCCGATTCCAGCTTATCAATTTTCTTTCCTGAATACTCATGACACATTTAGACTAAGTATATGTTATATTGTATGAAGCATTCTGATATGGATATTAGGCCTACTGTCAATCAAATTTAGAAAATCGTCTTCTTTAAAGAAAAAACCCAGTATAGCTGCATTGACTTTACAAATGTCTCTAACTTTATAATTGTTTTCGCTTCAAATGCCTTAGTTCCTTTCTCCATTGGTTTCTTTGGCGCTCTGCCTTTCAACTCTTCCGACCAACTTGACAGTTTCAGCCACTTTGTTCAGGTGTCCGTTTTGCTTCGTAATTTATCTTTAGTTAAACCGTCGAACTATCCGGGTCTATGCCCATTAATACTCAGATTTAAAATGAATTAAATCAATTACGACCCACAGAATCCGATTTGTATAACTTCCAGCTATGACACAATTATACCACCAGAATTAGCATAATGATAATATTATTAAGCCTACATAAGAAATACAAAACGCGTCCTATTCCCAACGAAAATCAACAACCTCAACTGAATCGGGCGAATGCATTAGTCTCGTTAAGTTCGTATAACATGAGCCTAACAGCAATGCCATGACTGTTTGACTTGAATTATATCACCTAAAACTACAATGCTACAGACACCTGGTTTTAAATTGAATGGAGTGTAATTGCGTGTCGCAAGATGTTATAGGCGGCTTGTTACAGTATATGGACCATGCCATTATGACTCACTTCCGAACATCGCCGGGTCTGTGATGAGTGATGATATTTGAATCTTGATTTCTATCAGTTTATTAAGTTCCAATTACGCTGCCATTCTCTTATCGATCCAACCGCAGGCCGATTGCTATCGAGACTTGATACTGTTATTGGCCTGTCAATTGAACCGCCAACCTCTGGCGCAATTGTTTATTGTGCAAATCTTGTTACTCTTGTAAAATCTTACTATGCTTCAGTAGCCAAAATTTATGTAGTAATGGCATTGAGTATACTCTGGCATTGGATGAAGGCATTCGGTAGATGGGGTGCTACTAGCTTATTCTCTGAATTCCTACCATTAAGCGATTTTAAACCGTATCTGTATCTTGTTAAACAAACAGCGGGAACTAGATCTGGCATTTACTTGAGACATTTTGCAGCACACCTCGTTTATACCATTAGGTCTACCCATATAATTAGCCTTCTGTTGTCTGCTGGCAATTTCCGTTAATTTTCAGCTTAGAAATATTAATGATTGATTTCGGTAGTACGCTGAAAATATCTGTATTTCTGTATCAATAAAATAACAACAACTGCTTTCACTTCCCTAACTTATAATAATCGCATCTTATGATCATTCCCGCTAAAAATGGCAACATTCAGAAGGAAATGTACTCGTATGATCGCTTAAGGGCACCCGACAAGATATTTGCCCATTGTTAGAGGCGTGAATGTTTTGAGGCTTATCTTATTTGTCAATTACTAAGTAAGTTCTAAAAGTGTTTAAGCCCATTGTTAGAAGCGTGAATGTTTTGAGGCTTATCTTATTTGTCAATTGCTAAGTAAGTTCTAAAAATGTTTAAGCCCATTCCCATTGTAGAAGACGTAAATGTTTTGAGGCTCAACTTATGTGAATGTTTAGAGGCTTAACTTATTTGTCCATTACTAAGTAAGTTTCATAAGTGTTTAAGCCCATTGTTACAGGCGAACTACATTGCCTTCTTGATAGGAGCTACTTTATCTGGGCTATTTTGTCGGGGGCTATTTTGTCGGGGCTATTTTGTCGGGGTCACATCACTTGAGAATTGTCACTTAAATACGCTGGACCAACCATAACGGAATTCTCCGTCGTCTGTACTCAGAGGCGTCGCTTGGATTTGAGGCCTAGGGAGGCACATTGGAAATGATTGGGTAGGATAGGGGCTACTGTATCTCTTTCCTAGCCGAAGATTTTAAAATAATAATAATATTATAAAAACCCAAGGGTCGGCACATGCCTCTGCGCCTCAATGGTAGCGACGCCACTGTCTGTACTTAATGATATACTGTTGTGCAAGGAATGAGGAGTCACTGGACAGGAGAATTGAAGAGTTGCGAATTTTCTTGATTTGGTTAGGAAAGCTAGATTGTTAGGGTATACCATCGAGAGAAGAGTACTATATATGAATTCATATCTGAACTCTGACCACCCAATTAAATTAATTAAATGCATGTTTTAAACACTAAAGGTGTACTACATTGGTTGCTATGTCAACTTTAGTTAAACAACAGTCAACTTCGGATGCATTTGGAAGCTCTGTATACAGAACTAGATTAAACGTTTACTATTTTAACGGATTAGGACACGTCACTAAATGTTACCATGTTAACACGATTGCTTGTATATAAAGCTTCATCTTTAGTTTGAAGTAAATTGAGGCTAACCAATTTGTTAGAATCCATATAAGATGTATACAAGATTACGTTTAGTTGTTCACGTATACGTCACAACGCTACACGCCCATGCATTCATCAACTGCGTCGTCATCATATTGGTTCTAATCGATGTATCAATTCTTTCGGTAGACTTCATTCCACAGCAAATTTAATTGTGCACATAAACTAAGTCTCAGTGTTTGTATCGCTTTAGATGTAATTATATACATGTATAGCCATGGATGCATCCATATTTGTACTTTTATTTCACAATAGAACCGGAATACATCATACTGACGTTACAAAATAAATTTTTACGATTGCACATTTTACTAATGCATGCCTCTGATCCGGACAACTAATTTCTGTTATTATCCATAAAATTCATTCTCGACCAGCGTGGTTTCATTTTCAGTATTCCTCAATGGGTTTACACGGACGTTGTCGTCGTCCTTTACCACCTCATAACACATACTATGGGCTTCATTTCTTCCAAATTCACTATTGTCGCAGCAGTCTTGATCGTTCATTATTTCTGGTTTCTTTATCTCAGTGTATACACTGTTTGATTCGTCGATCTTCTCGTTGTCGTAGACGATGTTTTGGCAACTTAACGTTGTAGCATTTGTTGCATTGTCGTAGGCTGCTGAGACAGGGATCGCTTCACTTGTGGCAACAGCAGTAGCTGGAGATGAATTATTAGCATGAGGCTTGCTCGATCTTACTCGATGTCTTCTAAACAATTCCAAAGTCATAGAATACACCTGAACCGAAGTGCACTATTATTGTGCAGACATGTAAAAAAATCATGTTATAATCAGAAAACAACTAAAAACATTTTTCTTATCTCGTCGTCCCGAAATCCTATGGTACGCGTTATCTTGAAATGTATTTACGGTTATGTAAAAACACTGTGACAGTTTGCACGAAAGAATGCTGCAATCGTATAATTTGCAGAACAAGTGCTAAATTTGACAGTAGTTCTAAACAAATTATTGAACAAGCAATAGGCGAAAATAAATTGACCAACGAGCATTGATTAATCTACTAAACTTATAAGATGCTCTTTTCATGTCTTCAGGTCGTGAAACAATTATTTTGCTCTATCTGTTTCTGTCTAATTTATCCCTCCATAACTAACTTGATCCTTATGCTATTAATTCCTGTCATCTAGGTATTTCTTGATCTCTAGTTTATCTCTCCATGTAATCTCCACCATTCAGCAGCACGTGCCCGAAATAATTATGAAAGCTGATGCTATAACTAATCCTAATGTGTAACATCAGGTAGTAACTACCTAAGTTAAAATGCTCTTTCTAGTGACATGCTATATCATCCTAGAATCCATTAACGTTGACATTACTGACTGAATAAGAGCCATCGGATTCACTGATATTTACCAAAGTTTAATTAATCGGCACTATTACCCAAAGCAAAGTTAATTTCTAAGCATTAAGAAATGTAAGATTACTCACCGTAGCAAGACAATGATCACAACAATAGCGATCATTACAACAGCGCCACCAACTCCAACAACGATGCCAGTAATCATTCCTAAATGAAGTGATAAATAGTCTTAATTTTCTGGAGGTAATTAAGGACGTATATATATATATATGCATGGCTATGCATGGTCCAAGTTACAAATGTATGCCTATTGTGTCATTCAGGCTTATTGAATTATATCCAATGGCTAATAGTCATGCATTGAACCTATGACATTTCAATCCTTATGAACCATGCAGTATTTCCAACCTGTCTTTGTAGCCGCAGTTTCAGGAATTGTAGTTGACCATGATTTCTGTGTCTTTGGTATGACAGGTGTGCTTGACGCGTATGGTGTAGGAGGGGTAAGTGGTCCGGCCTTGCACACCGCTTTCAGAAACGCAGGTTTTATAATACCTTATGAAGAAAATAGGAAGTCAATTATTAATTACTGGAACTCTGTGTGACCATTTATGCATGTACCTTCATTTTAGTATTGGAGTTGTACTTGTCTTTTAAACGCCACGTGTTTTTGTAATGCAATAGTTGCAGCACAGTTTAATCGCGGAGACATCTCTTAAGCTCGATGTCGTGCACACAAAAAATGCAAAATTTTTTTTTTCATTTTCTTATAGTCCAATGGTAAATGCTGGACAAAGGTCCAAAAAGCTTCCAATTTTCATCATCCAAAATTATGTCGAGTTACTTATCTGAAAGTAATTGCTGAGTTATGGGCCTATATAAATAGAACGAGTGTCTAGAGTCAATTCTAGCATAACGACAACTGCAAAAATTCCGATATTTTACTTCCTAATCAGATGTTGCTAAGACGTTCCCAGGTTATATTTTTGTATTACGAAATTCTAATATTATTGTATGGCCGTTCATTGCTCATGAAGTTATCTAACGCCCTGCGACGCGCAACCATTGTTTGCCAAATGCATCGAGGGAATACAACTTACCAACTGCTTTCAGAGTAATACTGAGAACGACATCTTCATCGCTCCTAATGCTATGTTCACTCGAGGGTTCCATTGACAAGTTGATTGTAAACCTCTTGGAAGTCTGGCACGGACTTTTTCCATGACTTCCTGGTGGACACATCGAATTGATAGCCATAGAGATGCACGTAGGGCTAATGTTTGAGTCACTGTCGCTGCACAAACATGAATGCGCAGTGCAATAATAGACTGATGAGCATGGCGCAGATTGGTAATAAGGACAAAGATACGCGGCAAGACGATCCGTGGTAATCTCACAAAGACAATTCGTGGGCATTGTGATAGTGTCCTTCACCAATAATCTAAGAATATAAGACCTACTTCCTGAATCAATTTCATCAATTGCATCGGAACAAATATCACTGCTGGTGCGAATAGAATCTGCAACATAAAGAAATTATTAGTGCTATCTTAGCGTACAGATTTCTTACCGCTTTCGCATAAATAATCAATATCATACTGGAAATATTTTAACCTACGCAGTGTGCTGCACATTTTTGATTTTTTGATGAAATTTCATTCGTTTTGTTTGCTCCTAAATTATATTCACGAAATCTATTTACACAAAGCCTGATATCATTTAATAGTTGGTCAACGCTCTGAACTGCAATTTTCGATTATATTAACAGGCAATTAGAAAGTGAACTTATAGAAGAGTTGCTAAGAATAAGTACACGTGTATTTATAGATACAAGCGTCGAGGAGCAAGCCATGTTACCATTTACCCTCGAACCTTGAGTCGCATATATAATTTATTCATTACTACAATCAGTATTCAAATTTTGAACTGCAACAACAAAATGGTAACAATACACTAACAATAATAATTTCACAGGTAATCATTAACAACATTAAAGACAATGATAATAGTAATAATGACTGCAATAGTAATAGTATTAATAGTAATTGGTAGCAATACTAACAGTAGTATTTGGTAGTCGAGAATTAATTAATCGTCCGTGACACTTACAGTAGGCAAAAATAAACAAGAAATAGGGGCTAAGGAAGACATCCATGTGATCGAAAACGAACCTTAGTACAAGATGGATACCCGCTGTGCCCAAACCGAAGTAGTAGGCTTTCTGTTGTCTACAGCTAGGATGGCCAAGTAATTCCTCAGGAACTTTGGCGATGTTCTTATCTCAGTCAGAAACCCAAGCGACAGTAAGTGGAAGCCGAAACATGATTATGATGATGATGATGATGTCGATGACGACGACGACGACGATGACGATGACGATGATGGCCATGGTGATGGTGATGGCGATGCCGATTACAAGGACGATGACGACGATGACGATGATCTGCCAATATTTACCCTGCGATATAAATATAAACCATAACCGAATCGACGACGCAATGTACCAACGCATCGTTGTTTCTTTAGTCTAATCAACCTGTGTAGCAAAAAACAGACAGAACGCTTTAGATGGTGTCGACTTGTCTCAGATAGTTCCAGAACTCGAAGAAACACCGTGTTCCCATACTGCTGCACGGTATATCGTAATTCGGTGATCTTCACGAACGACCAGAGTCGTGTTTGTCAGACGTGGCTGACCCGAGACAAGGACCAGCTGCTTAATGAGGCAGTATGAGGACGATCCGACTAATGGGGTAAACCAATTGTCATTGGATTGTTTGACTAACGTATACATACATGTAAAGACTTCCTTGTCTATGTAGACCTACATTTGCATCTGAGCCCTCACATGAAGCCTTTCTACGACAAGTACACTGTACAAGCAAAGCTTTTGAGCGGGCCTTAAATTATAGCATATCCCATTCCTTAGTTACCTGGTTACAGAAGGAGCATATTGAAGTGCATAATATTATGGGGATTATAATTATTCTTAAGGGCTTAAAGTGCGGGCCTACTTGAACACATGATCATCAAAAATTGCTAATTAACAACAACTATGTAATCAACATATGCAGAACATAATGAGGCTATTGCCTAAATGTCTTAATGATGCCTCTATGATATTGAATAACAAACTTTGTATGCTATAACAAATAGAACACGACTCAATAATCTGCTGGCACGTTACAGTCCATCATCCATTCGCAACGACGGTCGACATTGAATTATTAATCAATGATATAATTTATATTTTTGACTTGACTCCGTATTCTATAGCGTGTCTAGTTAAGGGCTCGAAAATAATGGTGCAAATGATTCATTATGATCATGAAACTTCCAAAAAGTGACGGCTGGAATAATGGATAAAAAAACTGGCGAGAAGAGCAGTGGGTGGTGAGGTCGATATCCGCAATCCCGTAAGGTTGACTAGTCCTTCAATTTGATAGGAGGAGGCGTTGGCTTTTGTGGGCACTGTAGAAATTTTTATATTACGATTACGAATACAAGATTGTGCGTGTCGTTCACCAGTGCACGTTATATTTTTGGTATCGCGTCAATTGATCCCCGTCAGTTGATCCCCGTCAGTTGATCCCAGTCAGTTGATACCCGTCAGTTGATCCCAGTCAGTTGATCCCCGTCAGTTGATCCCCGTCAGTTGATCCCAGTCAGTTGATCCCCGTCAGTTGATCCCAGTCAGTTGATCCCCGTCAGTTGATCCCAGTCAGTTGATCCCCGTCAGTTGATCCCAGTCAGTTGATCCCCGTCAGTTGATCCCAGTCAGTTGATCCCAGTCAGTTGATCCCCATCAGTTGATCCCAGTCAGTTGATCCCCGTCAGTTGATCCCAGTCAGTTGATCCCCGTCAGTTGATCCCAGTCAGTTGATCCCCGTCAGTTGATCCCAGTCAGTTGATCCCAGTCAGTTGATCCCAGTCAGTTGATCCCAGTCAGTTGATCCCCGTCAGTTGATCCCAGTCAGTTGATCCCCGTCAGTTGATCCCAGTCAGTTGATCCCCGTCAGTTGATCCCAGTCAGTTGATCCCCGTCAGTTGATCCCCGTCAGTTGATCCCCGTCAGTTGATCCCCGTCAGTTGATCCCAGTCAGTTGATCCCCGTCAGTTGATCCCAGTCAGTTGATCCCAGTCAGTTGATCCCCGTCAGTTGATCCCAGTCAGTTGATCCCCGTCAGTTGATCCCAGTCAGTTGATCCCCGTCAGTTGATCCCAGTCAGTTGATCCCCGTCAGTTGATCCCAGTCAGTTGATCCCCGTCAGTTGATCCCAGTCAGTTGATCCCAGTCAGTTGATCCCCGTCAGTTGATCCCAGTCAGTTGATCCCCGTCAGTTGATCCCAGTCAGTTGATCCCCGTCAGTTGATCCCAGTCAGTTGATCCCCGTCAGTTGATCCCAGTCAGTTGATCCCCGTCAGTTGATCCCCGTCAGTTGATCCCCGTCAGTTGATCCCAGTCAGTTGATACCCGTCAGTTGATACCCCGTCAATTGGTCCCCTCAAAGCTCTAGGCTGCGCGTCATAGACTTGTAGCCGATACTGTTAGTAAACAGTTAGTAAATCTAGAGATAGATTTTACAGATTTGCAAGATTACATTACAACATCGCAAATTAATGCCCAGGCTTCGTGTCATTCCGCGCTGTTACCGCTTGCGGCCGTTCGTAGATTCTTTTATAGGATATCTCAGTCAATGGCTCATTTGTAATTGAAATTGAGTAATTAAAAATCTTGGAAAACTACACATTTCTAAATTATTTCGGGTTATTATATAAAGATAGTGTAGATGCGTGTAAAATTTGATTTATGACTCCATTAAATTCCTGACTTCATGGGAAGAAGGGACAAAAATTCACTAGTGTTTGTATTGGAAATAGATAGCACAATATTTATCATTGTCTCGGTCACAAATGCAAAGTTTAAGGCGAATAATAAGTCATTTTCCATACTTTTGAGGCGTAGGCAAGTAGGAAACAACACAAAATGACCCAGAATAATAATCATGCCACATGGTGTTACAATACAAAGACTAACTGCAATTGTTTGACGCGTTGACAAACGTGACATTAGAAATGCAAAAATAGCAGACAAATTTCAGGCGTCTCTGCCGTTACACGAAAATTCTCAGCAGTAATTTTATCTTTTCTAATCTCAATTGATATTATCTTATCTAGTCTGATTTGATGCACATCTACTTGATCTACAATGATCGAACTAGACTTGATGTGATCTGGTATAATTTCAACCAGTTTAGTTTTGTCTAATGTAATATTATCTGTTATAACAAAATTTTAAATTGATCCTAAGCAGGAAGTGGCTAAACAGTTCGTCTGATGGTGGTGGAAATGGTTACAAATGCAGAAGCTCAGTCTTTCCCGTGAATAGGGAAAGACTACGCGTTGTTCTTCATTCGATTGTCGTTGACTGATTTAGAAGAGTTCAAAATCGGCCCGAACGCCCTCTCAACCGGCTTTTCCAACTGGGAAAGTCGGTTCAGATGGCGTCCGGGTCAATGTTGAACACCATTTCCAAATTCTGTAGAATAGTCGCAAGCCTACACAGCATAATATGTCACTCATAATTGTAATCGTATACTCCAAATTTCTACAGCACTGCTCTAAAGCTCAGCGTAAGGTAGTTGAATGTACGTACATCAAACCTTTTACGAAAAGCACTACTTTATTCAGAAGCACCTTTTGAAATCAGTCCGAAGAGAAATACTAACATCATACATCAATTCATCATTGCAGTTAAAACCAAAAGACAGCAATTGCTGCTAGAACTACATACGCTACGTCAGAAATGGGCCAAGTTAAATCGCTTCTCTGTAGACCCATGTTTAATTCCGGGCTGGTTGCATGCAGACTATAAGCAGCAAAGACTGCATATGAGCTACAGAACGGCCAAGATCCTGGTTATAAATGAAAACTTTGCCTATTTAATAAATTTAATTTAATCATTGTGTCTGCCAATCCTACTTGTATTTGGATGTATCGACGTATGCCACATGCAAATGATGCATCCATAATGCTGAACAAATCATGGTGACGTGCCTACGAGCGCTTAATTCAAGCGTAAACTTCTTTTCGCAAGGACCATTTGCAGATCACCAGACCTTATAGAGGATGTGCATAAATGTAGCCTTAGTTAGTTGCTGGGGTTGTATACATTTGATAAATAAAATTGTGTAATTTACAACGGGGAAGCTGTAATAATATTATTTATATTGTTGTAAATTACATATTATGACATTTTACATATTCTGACAGAACAATTTGAGTCGACATCAGCGGCCGTTGTTGTCACAGGATGTCGTTAAACTCTGAATCAATCTGTCAAACTTCCTCTTGGTCAACTATTGAGTTATGCTACATTTCTACGCCATTGGACTTCTTCTGAAAACTGTGCATGATAACATCTAGTATGATTTGAGCATTAGCCATTCAGGCAAATGGTTTGTTTTATGAGATTTGCAGGCTTTTGTGAAATCGATATCGTTTTATTATGAGGTCAGGGACCTCCCTAAAGCTGAAATGTCCAACGACAAACTATAGATGCTATTGAACATGTTCACAAAGTTTAGATAACAAAGATCCCACGCTACATGTGCACCTACCAATTCAACTTACCAATAATTTTTAAATGGTCATAATTATTTACTACACTGCTGGCTCTTGAAGATAAGCCTATCAATTACTCTTAAATCTGGCTACACATTGCAGAATAGAATAATTTCAGCATTGTGTATTTGTATATTCATCAAAAATCCTGTCTGTTAAATGTTGGGTCTAATCGAGCTATTCTGATTCAAGATGAAATATAAATTGCAAAGTTTTGATCCATGTTAATACATTTAAAATAGATGAAATAACCATATTACAGCATTAACCCGATATTAAAGTTATGTACTAATAATGTTGAAGCATTTTATTAGCTGCTCTGCTCAAATTCAGAGCATTTTTTACTACGACAAACCTTGGAATCAAGTGAAGGTATTTATAAGACAGAATTGACAATTTATTTTTCATTTCTGGGAGATATTTTGGTGCTACAATTATTTTGATCCTGACCTTTGATCAGGACTTTAATCTCTACCTACCCGATTCCAACTCATCAATTTTCTTTCCGGAATACTGATGCCTCCAGTAGACTAACTATAATATATATAATATATATATTGATCTACATATATTTATGAAGCATTCTGATATTGATATTGCTGTCAGTCGCATTTAGCGCATTTAGAAAATCTGCTTCTATGTGCCTATAGAAAATACCCTGTCCAGTTGCCTTAGTTCGTTTCTCCGTCGATTTCTTTGGCGCTTTGCCTTTCAATTTTCCGACCCACTTGACAGTTTCCAGCCACTTTGTTCAGGCGTCCGCTTTGCTTTATAATTTATCTTTAGTTAAACCGTCTAACTATCCGGGTCTATGCTAGTACCCACTAGTACTCAGTAATTAAAATGAATTAGATTAATTACGACCAGCACAATCTGACTAGCATAATTTCCAGCAGTGACGGCAACAATCGTAGGCCTATAACCAGAATTACATGTAACATAGTAATAGGAGCCACGCCTACTTGAGATTTACGAGATACGTATTATTCCTCTGAAAACCAACACGTTTAATGAACGGGTGATTAAATTTGCCTCATTCGGCTTCGTTTAACATAATAGTAATAACATGTCTGTTTGACTTCAATTATATCACCAGAAACTCTAGTGCTACAAACACCTGATTTTTTTATTGGGCTGATGTATTATTGCGTCTGGCAAGATGTCGTAGGCGGCTTGTTACAGTAAATGGACCAAGCCATCATGACTCACTTCCGAAGACCATCTGATCTGTGATGAGTGCTAATATTTAAATCTTGATTTATATCGGTTTATTTTGCCAACATTAAGTTGTCACTCTCTTATGGAAGAAACCACAGGCCCATTGCTATCGAGGAACGATATTGTCGTTTAGCCTGTGGATTAAACTTTCAACATCTGTCACAATAGTGCAATTCTTGTAAAATTGTGATGCTTTCCAGTTGTAAAATATCATGGATTTAACACATTAAGTATATTATGTCTTTAAATGAAGGTATCCTGCAGATGGAGTGTTACTAATTTGTCATCTGAGTTCTTGCCATTTAAGCTTTTATATTTATCTTATTGAACAAACAGTGTGAATTTGATCTAACTATTTAACTGAGGGAGTGTGCATCTATCCTTGGATACACCATTATGCCTACTCTTAATATTTATAATTAGCCTCCTTTTGCCTGCTGGTAATGTTCACTGCTTGTCAGATTAGGAACATTGTTAAGCCTACCATATCTCGTCTACGACATCTTGCCAGACGCAATAATACATCAGTCCAATAAAAAATCAGGTGTTTGTAGCACTAGAGTTTCTGGTGATATAATTGAAGTCAAACAGACATGTTATTACTATTATGTTAAACGAAGCCGAATGAGGCAAATTTAATCACCCGTTCATTAAACGTGTTGGTTTTCAGAGGAATAATACGTATCTCGTAAATCTCAAGTAGGCGTGGTTCCTATTACTATGTTACATGTAATTCTATTATTATTATTATTATTATTATTATTATTATTATTATTATTATTATTATTATTATTATTATTATTAACGAAAAGGCGGTAAACTGTGACGGAAAGTGATACCGTATATGAGTTTATACCCAATAAACGTCAACACACATCTCACATAATAATTGCAGAACAGCAAGTATCAAAAACCGGCGCCTACATAGAATATCATAGTTATAGCGTTAGGTAGTTTGCGCTGTTCGGCACCTTGCAGCTGGTTTTATTTTCATTATCGTACACATAATCGTGAGAATAACCATGCATCCATGATACATCACTGTTTGTCCAATTAAACGTCACTCTCACTGTAAATATATCGTTCATTGTGATCATTTATTAGGAGCCCAACGAGAACCTACTCAGAAGCGCTCACAGCCGAGGCACGACTAAAGAAAAATAACTTGAGCGACTTGGAGGCTATAACCCTGGCGGTTGGACCACAAGTAAAGAGCGGATTTCAAGTGGAAGGTCATTCCAGATGGAAGTGTTCACAATCGAAAATCATGGCGCTGTCCAATAGTCAATCGCTATTCAATCTATCCAGTCAGTTTATGCTACACGTATATTTTGCATTATAAATTGATTAAACACGCTGAAACCTATTTCTAGTGTTGTCAACATATATAAATCACTTTACAGAGGAATAACGCCCACGTACACGAGTAGGATGCAGCTAATAGCTGCTATCAGCTGGTCAATAGATATTTGAGTGAAGCGTTCATTTTCCATATAAATCGTTTTCCACAAGGGTAGTGTCATTTGCATTCCCAACAAAATCCCCTTCAGCAGAGGTAGGACCATTTTCAGTTCCATATAAATCGTTTTCCACAAGGGTAGTGTCATTTGCATTCCCAACCAAATTTCCTTCAACAGAAGTAGGGCCATCTTCAATTCCATATAAATCGTTTTCAACAAGATTGGTGTTTTCTTCACTTAATATTGGAGTAAGATCGTAATAGCTGTTCACTTCGCTGTTCTTGTTTATTGGATCCAAATTTCGATGAACATCCATATCCTGTGTCATGGTTGTTACATATGTGACATCGGTTTCAAGTCCTTCGTGAGAGCCAACGAGATGCGGCTGAGCAGAAATCAATTCATCCGGTTGAACGATCGGATTTCCATATGAATTCTCGTTTATTGCATTCTGATTCTGTCGAGTTTCTGATAGATTAGAAAATCGATCTTGTTTTTCCAAGCGTCTCCTAAAATTAGTCAAATAGGGCCGTTATACCTCAATTTGAAAAGGTGCTTGCATTAAACATATCGATAGCTAATTATTATAACTATTTATCAAATTCTTATATTGCGCCAATTTATGAATTCGCGCAGGTTTTTGTCAATTCCACAGATGAGGACCAGCGCGTAAACCACACTTCAATAAGGATGAGTGATTGATTACGGGCCATTAGTAGCCCTGTTATAGCCAATTTGAAGCTCATTGTAGCAAATAAAGGTTGTGTGAAATTCGTTGGTCAGTTACATAGCTCGATGCTAGACCATTACGAGCCTTGCATGCAATGACACCTCCCATAAAGTGGACAAAGCTGGAAGAGACAGCCAGTATAATGTCAATACATTGTCTGCAACTGCGAATCATGAAGGAAGCCGAAGACCAAGACGAAGCGATGCTCAAGAAACTGATTGTAAGAAGTCATAACGGTGGTAGAGAAGAGAACGGAGTATTGACATCCAATACGCCATGTCTGGTAGAAACGTTAGCGGACAAGAGAATTTAAAGCATCATAAGTTAGAGACCAACGAATGGGTCAAAATTGCATCAGGTAAATGTAACTGGACATTTTTTATGGATAGTGATGACTTTGGCACATGCAATGATTCACTCACCGACGAATTGTGATTCCAATGACAACTGTCACAATGATCAGAATCACCCCGCCAACGACTCCTACTACGATGCCAACTATAGATTCTAGGGAAAATATAGCAAAATGTGATTAAATATGGCATGAGAAATCAAAATTATATAGCGGAAAATGTGTCTATCAATCCCATGAATGGTTCACGAGCGGAATGACCCAGCGATAGTAAACTGCTGTAACAAATTCTTAGGTAATTCTTAAGCAAATATTTAGGTCAATAGGACTATTTTCACAAAATAATTTACTTAAAATTCCTTTGGACATTTATACTCTTGAATTTTGCAATTCGGTGACATTCGATGTAATAACAATCGCCACGTGCATTGTGAGTCATCTGAAGGTTGTGCTAATTTTAATATTCAAATCCGATTCGTTTGTTATTTCACCACGGTCTCACTCAGAGAGACCGCCAAATGTAACACAAGCGCCCGCTCGGGTCGCGGACAAAACCCTCTGACAAAAACCCTCTGACAAAACCCTCCTTGACAAAAACCCCTCTGGCAAAACCCTCTAAGTAGGACAAACCCACTAAGAATATTTTTTTTAGCTTTTTTACTTTTATTATTATGAAACGTGTGCATACTTTAAAGTCTAAAGCATGTGACATATGTGTCATTTCAAAGTCTTATGCGGTCACTCAGGTATCGTCGTCCAATAGTTAAATAGCAAACAGTTAATTAGTTCCTTGGTCTTTTTGTTGTTAATGAATGATAGGTCTATGTACACTGAAGGCACCACTGTGCGTAATTCAGGCTATCTGTGACACGGCATTTTCAGTCGCGTCAGGTGAGTATGCAGAACGTATGTGTGCTATCTGTGACACGATTTCTTACATAAATTAGACCAGAGGCGTCAATCCTCCTCTAACTGATGGAGGAAAACACCCTGGTTCCAAGTGTCAGATAGTCAAGATATCCACTAAGACTCAAAAAATAACCCCGCCCCTCTCTGGACGCCTTTGAGTTAGACCAATAGTCGTACTGAGTGCCACTTGTAATGTTGTGCAGACTTTGTTAGTAGTGTCAGTGATTATGGTATGGCTTCTAATTGCAGAACCTAGTTAGGGCAAGAGGGGGTTTTTGTTCGGGGGTTTATGTCCTGCCTAAAACAGGGGGTTATGTCAAGGGGGTTTATGTAAGAGGTACTGCGCAGCCACGATGCTGCGCAGTACTGCATTTTTCGTAAATGTCAAAACCGCCATTTAAAAGTTCAGCGAAGAGCGGCAGTAACAGCAGCAGCAACGGATCTCAGCGCGTGCGTTGTCTGATTTCGTAGCGGTTTTCAAGACAATATCGTATGAATAATAATACTCTGCTGCTATTGGAAAGCCAAATAGACAGAGTAGAGTTTAAAAGGGATTAAGACAAATGAAGCTTGGACTAGGCAAACACTGGGATGAATTCTCGGATATCAAATGATAATCGTTGGGCCAAAGTCTGGTACGCCATTCATCGATGCGTAGCGAGTGAATGCGGACAGCGACGAGGTCAGAAATGATTGTATATGGATGGTTATTTGAAGTGAAAAGTACGAAGCTGAGTAACACTTGTTCGAAGCAAAACACCTTAAGATGAATTCGCTGCGATGAACTGTGGGTTATTGAACACAATTTAAAGAGAGTATACCTGTTTTCAGATAGATCGATTTCTTCTTGCTGCTGTCGACGTCACTCATAGGGTACGATCCAGTAGAAGATTGCGCTGGGGAACTAAAAACTACCGGTTCATCATCGGTTGAAATGGATTTATCTATGTTTGACGTGGGAGACAGATTTGTCACGTTAGCAGTGTAACACTTCAATTTTGAGAATCTTGTTTTTCCATCTACAAAGATAAGAAGATATTTAGTCAAACTGAATGTCAAACATACCTACACTTTGTGAGTTAAAGACCAATAATATTCAACATATCGACCCTATTAATGAACCTAACAGCGAACAAAACCTGTAATGCTATAGGGTCTAAAACTTGTGCCATGTGAGTATTATTTAAATCTAGCGACCATGAATTGAAGATTAAAATTATTCTAGCTGTTTGTCTACCTGCTTCTGCCTAATCACCTACTAATTTATTTACTAATTAACAAGTATATTCCAAATAACTTAATTAACTAATCGAATGACTGGCTAGCTAGCTTACGAAATTTTAAATGATATTCAAGATATAATAATCAATACATTATAAGCCTCAAAGCCTGATCATCAACTTTGAGCTTAGAATCGAGTTCGCCGAAAACAACACTCATAATAGTCTTTATGTGCCTGCGTTGGATAAGCTGTAAATTGGAAGGAGTGGCATAGGAGGAGGTTCGGGTAGATTGAGGTAGCGGCATGGTGAATAGTTTGCTAAGATACTTGGGCTGAGAGTATTGCAATGAATTTTAGGATAGTTAAAGACTCTTTTGTCGATTCGCTCTGAGATTTTTTGGAACAACGGAGCGCTTTAATTAAGATGGAGTCACTTCGTTATGTAGGCAACTCAGTATGCCTAATCCAGAAAGTCGTCGAAACGTGGGCCTAAGATGTTTCTCCGCCTTAGTCCATTGGTCTCGTCTAAAGCCCAACATGAGATGTTCCACACAAAGAAGACTGTACAAGCAGGACATTGATCACTTCTCGGTCCAAGTTATTAATACACATCCGTCAAATTTCACGTGTTACAGTAGAATCGATCAAAGAGTGTACAATAGCGCATACACACACATATAGATACAAGCACATGCAAAGGGTAGAATCGGGGAACATGGACACGTTAGGCAATGTTTCATCTAAAACGCACGTATGCGTTTAGCTATGTTGTTTCTTACTGTGTTTCGTATTATCCTGAGCTTTGCAATTATTGGTTATGCTAATGCTTACATGTTCTGAATACCATTGAGAAGTTTGAAATGCATTCCGAATGAATTGTCACTTTAACGTCGAATATTGCACGTGCTAACGCGAGTGTGACGTTATCAAGTGTTTTATATAATTCATTCGGTCTCTGTTTCAATTCAACTTTGACGTTGATCTGATTTAAGTCGCAATGAGCACATGAAACGTTCATGAAGTTGTAGTGAAGAAATGTGACATTTCCAAATGCGGGAGTTGTTTCCAAACGACATGCACACGATTTTGAAGTTTTCGCAGAATTGCATGTTGATCCTGGTGCATTCAGCCTAATGCGGTCACCACGGTCGTCATCAGCCCACTCAACCTTGTTTGCACACATATCGTAGGCAGCGTATTCTTCTGCAAAGATCAAAACAAAACAAAATTCTTAGATTTAACAGCAGCCTTGTATGGTTGCAACATTTTTAACAGATTTATGCAAATTTACAAAGTTGATTGATTGATAACTAAACACAGTTCATTGAACTAAGGAAGAACGATCAGAAAACGCCGACGAGCAATGATTATGGGCTTATTTAGGGCCTATATGGTCAAGGTCAGGTGTTGTTTAAAGACACGTGATCATAGCTATAGATGCTAAGTCTCCCATCCTCCAACCTAGAGATCTTTCACGCCTGGCCAGCGATCATGAGGTTCATGGATCGACTTCGTGACAAGTTGTATGTGCGCCTATGTCTCTATCACATGCGATATAATTGAGCATTATAGCTGGAAAGCAAACTGCACAGTTGCGATATTCCTACCCCATGTCCAGGATCTTGAAATTTGTCTCATACCAATATCCTACAATGGAGCTTCCCTTAAAAGTCGATCTCGACGAATTTACTTCAAAACAGTTTCTACCCCCGTGGATCTGTTTCGGAATTTATTTTTGGAATGTTTAGAAGGCATTCTTTTTGAAACAACTGGCATGTTGTTTTTGAAACGGAGCTATAGCATTGTAAGTCAGCAGATCAGACCAGATCAGGTCAACTGCTCAGGAACAAAACTTATATGCTCGCTTGCGTGGAAGGTTGAGTTTGGTCATACGTGTAAAGCTGAAGTCATGTAATTTAATAAGCGTCAGTTATTACAAATATTTCTAAAGCCTCGAATTCCTTTGGAACGTTGGACCTGATCTTCACCAGATCTCATTCCTAGTTCAATTCTTTCAACTTGCCTACCATTTTTCTGGTTCTTCAATCATAGATATTTTATGTTTTACTTAGCCTACGTCTTCTGAATTTTACAGATCCCTCAAATTGCCTCCTGTTACAATTTGTTTGTTCATTACATCCATCCGAATATTGAGATATAAGCTACAGCTCAATCTGATTTATTTGAAGCACAACAAATAAAAGTAATTTACCTGATGAAGCATAAAGGAGGATTAAGCCGGCAGACATGAAACAGAACATCCAAAAAGCCATTTTGTGTTAAGTAATGCTATGAGAAACGTATGCACTACTAAACATCAGTTTTCTAGTTGCCTGCAAGCTGTGCTTCGCTGATTTGATATACATGTGGGAAATTTTGCGTTGAATCCCACTGTTTAGTTTAGCAGCAGCGCAAGGCTACGCACGAGCGTAGTTACATACAATTGGCTCTTCAAAGGGCATTCCAAAGATATGTCATACATGAGGTAATTAGCTCACCTATCATTTATGCAAACGTAGTCCTTAGGCTGCGCATGAAGGTCTTCAACAATACATGCTCCTCAAGCGCAGTAGGCTGCAAGCCGCATGGTCTTGTAGTTACTTAGCTGAACAGAGTCGCTTACCACAGCAATATAGGTCTATGAAGGCATATAATGTTTTATTGCTTTAACTTCCTCTAGGATTTATTGCGCATGAGGGTAGAAATAGAGTGGACTCTTAGACGACAGCACCGTTAAACACACATTAAATTCTGCAAGCTTCACTGTGGATATGTTTACACTTCAAGCATTGAACATTTTGGCCATACCTCCGCTGGGCAGAACCGTACTTTTCGGTTGTGAACCATCGACCTGGTATGCATCATATTACTGCTAAAATGAGCAGATTACTTAGTTAGCAGAAGGTGTTCCTCATGGGAGTGGCCCATTGAGAATTAATGAAAATTTTTAGACTATTTTAGATTTTTGACGACGTTTGCAGCATTATCTTACAAGCAGTTATAGTCACGATTCACTCTCGTTTAATAATGTTAGATGGTTAAGAGCATTCAGTTTTTGCACCAGCATAGCATGGTTATATTCCTCATTTATGCCATGGTACTCATTTTGGGAATTATGAATAGTAAGCCTATAAATATGATGTTGGCCTAAGCAGGCTCTACGTGGAACTTTTAATATCAGATCTATACGAAGAACTTTTATGAGTCAGTTGTAAACCAGAGTGACGCCCAAGAATATTCATTTAAATATATCGCTCGCTTGAATGGTGCTTAAAGTCAAGTCTAAAAATAAAATACACCTACTCCTACACAATGTTATTAATAAGTATGTATAATTGGAAATCTCGTTACACATACTTCATTTTGCGCAAGGCAGACACTATTCAAAGTTCAATTTTGATGCAGAATTATCAGAAGCTAATGCATTATTTAACTTTTTATTTATGGTGCACAAATGATTAATTAACAGCACATAATTATTGCCCATTAATAGAGCCAATAATTATGTAAAATTTACTCAGAATTGAGAGTGCAAACCGATAGTGTATACACAATCAAATGTCTGAGCCCTGTTCAATTCAGTATGCTTTCACTAACAAGCTATTGAAAGATTGAAATCGTAAACGCTTAAAACAAACTTGCTTTCACTAGCACATGAGGTAGTTCTTAATTGCTCGACTGCTTTTATTAAATTCTCATTAAACGTTTTTCTGACATAACGAACGGTTCAAAATTGTTCTGGACAGAGCCATAATAAAATTATAGTACATAAAATATCGGCATATTACACCTCTTATAGCAAGTTCGAGTCCATTTAAGCATTAGATTATATCAGATGGTAATGGATGACATCAAATTAGCCTAACGTCCGTAGTCCTGACTGCTAAACCTTTCTAAGCGGAATGTTTCAGACAAGGGTAACGAATTCCCGAGAACTATTGTCGAAGTCTGCCACAATTTGGATGATTTATAAACTGACTCGATTGAACAGAATCAGTTAGGCGTACAAATCATTTTCAATCAGTATAGTATCATGATCGATACTCGATGAAGATAGCCTTGCACTCTGTTCGTAATCATCATATGACGTCATAGGATGACTGTCGAGCGATGTATATTTAGAATGACGAAACTCTTTGTTATCGATGACGCGAATATCGCTGAAGTTCTCGTCAGTTTTTGGTGTTGCTGGATTGAACTCGACATCCTGGTAATCGAATCGAGTTCCGGTCTATGAATGGATGGAATTATCAATTGTTCTGTGTGCTATTCTCTCAGGATGATTCGGTTCCTTCTGGATCTAAGTCATTAGATTTGTGAGTTGTCGAATTTTTATTCGCATTGGTCTGTTGCTGATGTTTCACACTGTAGCTGCATAACAAAAATCAACTAGTTATTTATTTGATGAAAGTGCTCTAGGTCTAGGCACGTCAAGTCATGGTATCCACGATAACCTTGTTGAAAAAACATACTAACCTAATTTGAATCAATACTATCGTCATGCTTTGATAAAACATTTGAATTCTTCAGTAGCTGCTGCGTGCCGATGGAACATTAGTCTCACAATGTGTCCTGGGTAGAGAGGGCCAGTGTAATGCAAAGCTCGGTCCTAGCTTGGACCGCTTTAACATTTTTAAACGCAGCCAATCAATTATTGCGTTCTTGTACAAGGCACAGTACGTAATGGAGCACGGTGGTCGATTTGTCATGCGCTTGGTTTGTGACGCAAAAGTAGGCCTACAGGTTCGAGCCTCCACTGAGGAGGTTATTAAAATCGCTGGTAATACTAAATATTGATTGGACTGTGAACCTGTCACGCATAACGCAAATCCCTTGACAAGAGATCAACTGAAGGGGACCAGTTGACGGGGGATCAATTGACGGAAGATCAATTGACGCGATAATTGTCTTCTATTATAGCCAATAATTGCCTATCGGGAAGCAACCTGTCTAAATAATAATACCGGTGATTCGATATAACTGAGTCCCAGGTTTCAGTAAAGCTCAATGTTCAAATTGTGAGATGAACTTCTGCGTTGTATCGCGAAGAGACAGGTAGACATAATTTACAGTCATGTTCACTTGCTGTTAAGTTCCAAATTGGACAAATTCCTGATGTAATAGAAAATGCCATGCCACAAGCTATACAAGCCAGTTCATTGAATGTAAGTTTCGGACACTACCAGACACGTCTGTGATTTAATTACGCTGGATCCCAGTGATTACTGAAACGGAAATGGACACTGGGTTTTATTTTAACCATTGACACGCGTTTATTGGTCGCCAGTGATCACTGATTTTGGTATTTAAATAGGTTACTTCCTAAAAGCTACTGAAGACACAGCGTATTACATCCGATTACGAATGCATGAGAGGTTTCGCAGTTCAATACGTGTATCTTGTATTACAGGTCATGAACTCATGGTGTATGAAGGCTCATTGAAGTCTTATTCGCTGCAGTGCGGCTTTTCAATATTCAACAAGGTTTTAAAAATAGACCTTTATAATAATGTTTTGTCTTAGTGCTTGCAAACGAGACCATTAAAAGGGCGGCGATGCGTGTATAATCACGTAGAGCTTCATACTTCCGGGCTGCTGAATGCAATAGGCCTACAGAGGCCTACATGTACCGTTAAGCGAAAAGAGGCCATAGTAATGGCGAGGCCATAAATATAAAATTATGTTGAAAGTACTAAGTTGAGTTGTGTACTCAGTACTGGGATGTGTAAATTTCACAACTGAAAATAATTTATATAAGGCATATGTCGTAATTATCGTTTATGAGATGATGATACTTCGCAATTCGCTTTTTTGAACTAAATTAGACTTGCAGATAAAAGGGCGATTAATGAGTCAGGAAGCTATTGAACAAGATAATGAAATATTTGCAAACCTAACTATGTGGTTCTTTACTATAAATTGAAGTAGTCATTTGAGACAAAAAAGACACGAAAGAGAGGAGCGGACAAAATTGAACAGGAATGAATGTCCGAATTGCACAAAACTGAAACTGAAGCTAATCACTGAATCAAATACGTCGAGTGCAAATTTTACAGGTCGAGGGCCTACTAGCCAACATTTGCACCCACGGGCTAATCGTAATCTCAAAATTTCAAAAGTGCTACTCGAAGCCGCTTTCAGGGCAGTATCTTATTCATGAGCGCTAAGCAATCAATCAACATACTAATAATATTGGTAAGATCTATAGAAATAGGTTTAAGACACGACGCATAATAAGACGATGTCACGATGATCTGAAGATTCGTAATATTGCAATGTGTAATAATGAAAGGTGTAATAGGTTATTCAAATCTGTATAGGCTACAAGCATGTCATATAATTATGCATTCATAAGTATTGTCATAATTATGAGTTCAATTTTATGAAGATATTCACCGAAGAGATTTTTATTCACGGCGATAACAATAAAGGATGTTGTGCAAGTGCTCTGAAATTTAGGCTACATGCATATTCTACATACATACATAAAATACATACAATGCAAACAAACAAACATACATACATACATACATAATACATACATACATACGTATATACATACATACATACAAACATATATACATACATACATACATGTGCACATTGAACACTTCTAAAAATGAAAATGAGATTTGGTAATATGTTTTATAAATAATCCTATGTATGCTACATTGTATATAGTTGTTTATATGACAGCAGGATCTGGGTAAATTTTCATCACATTTTAAGATAAATATCTGCTTTAATTAACACTGTACCGAATAGGTGATTTTACTATTAGCCCGAATACGAATAATTGGACCAGCTGATCGGCCGATTACGAATACGAATAGTGTACAAAATAGGTAACCGACAAATTTCGAAATATCAAATGTGAGCAAAATATTCAGTACATAGACTAAAAGTAAACAGTTGACTTCATGTATTTTTTGCATTCTTCTGCCAGTCTGTATAAACTAGGAATGGGACTAAGTTAGGCCTAACTAACCCTTATAATGAGACGACTGACACTGCGATACCGTAGTCCATGCAGTAGATCGTTACTTCTGTCCACTGGATATAGCAGCCGCCGCTTGTGCAGAAACAGATGTCACGTGACCACTACTCGTATTCGGTCCGACCGATACTATTCGGCCGAATATCGAATAGCTATTTGGGTCACTATTCGACTCCGAAGCGAATACGAAGCGAATATTCGGCACAGTCCTAGTTTAATAATACATCAGGCACAGGCCTATATCAGATGCGCTTAAGCTTATTAACGTTAACGTAGCTATGAAGCGCAACATTTTTCAACGTGTCCCAGGAAAGGCTCACGAACGGAACGCTCTGGTAATTTGAATTTTTTTACAAAGCGTTCTTATGCAAATTTCGCGGTCAACGTGACTATTTTCAGCACACAATTTATTTAGAATCCTGATATTTTGATATATTTCGTTTAGAATTGCAGAATTCGCTGACATTCGACATAATAATTTTGTATCATCAGAAACCTGTGCTAGTTTTATTTGGCAAATGAGAGGCGTCAGTTGAAACCATATCCTTACTGACGCTCTCCCAAAAGGAACACTCGCAATCGGGTGGCCCTAAACGGTAACAATTTCAGTAGCAAATTTTTCACAGCACCCGCTGAGTTCAAAATCCAATCCCATGCGATGCTGGGTTGTAAGGCTAGTTATCCATATAATTCATTATCGATCAGAGTGGTTTCGTTTTCAATATCCTTTGATGGGGTTTCAGTGCTGTTGTCATAGTCCTTTTCCGTCTTATTGCATGTGCTGTACGCTTCATTTCCTCCAAATTCACTGTTATCATAGCAGTCTTGATAGTTCGTCGCTTCTGGTTCCTTTACTTCAGTGTATGCATTGCTTAATTCGTCGACCTTTTCGTTGTCGTACACGATATTTTGGTAACTTAACGATGTAGCATTGGTTGTATTGTCGTAGACTGCTGAGACAGGTATCGTGTAAGCAGCATCACTTGAGGTAACAGCGGTGGCTTGAGATGTAGTCCTAGCACGAGGTTTTTTAGATCTTGCTCGATGTCTTCTAAATAATTTCAAAGTCATAGAGCAAACCAGAACCGAAGTGTACTATTAGTGTGCAGGTATGTAGGCCTAATGAATCATGTCTTAATCAGAAAACATCATAAATATTTTGTGTGATCTCATCGTCCCAAAGTCCTACAGCTTGTGTTAACTTAAACTGCACTTTCGGTCATGTAAAGACTTTGATCGATATTTATCGTAATATAGCTTTTACGAAAGACTGCAGAAATCTTATATTTTTGCAAAACACGTAATAAATTAGTCAGAGGTTCTAAAGAAATGAGTAAACAATAAGCGAAAGTGAACCGAGCACTGCTTGATCAATTAATGTTGCTTTATCTTCGATGTATTCAGGCCGTGTTACAATAATTTAGCACTTTCTGTTTCTATTTCATCGATCCCTCAATAACTCACCTAATCTTTATGCTATTAATGTCAACTAGGACTTCACTGATGTCTAGATTATCTAGTCATGAAATATCCACCCTTCAGCAGCACATGTCCAAAATGTGAAAGCCGATTTTGTTACTGAGCCTACTGTATAGGAACAGGCAGTGAATCGATTCATCAAAAAATTTTCACGTAAATTTCATAGCACCGAATAATGTACTCACCGAATGCTGAAAATTACAATTATGATCGCTATTATTAGAAGCAGTCCAACACCAACTCCAACTCCAACCCCAATGCCAATAATCGTTCCTAAAATAAGCAAATAGTTCTTTCTGAAAGCAATTAATGAATACTATGTACGCCTAATTGATGTAGTGCAGCAATGATATTATTCACTGGCTGATGACGACAGTCCTCAGAAAACCTGGTTAGGATTTGACTGCTTCTTACTGTATTGCGTAATATGACAACACCAACACCAGACGCCAATAGGACTATGGGATGGACTACAGGGCGGTTTCACCATGTATATTATACATATTTATGCATAGCGACTAAATGCATATGCCAGCTTGGCAGCAATGCCGTTGACTTAAAACACAGCAATACTTGGTTTCAGGTAGACTAGATTGAATACCGGTAACTTAGAATTTAGAGTATTTACCGTACCAAAACTTCTTAATAAGAGCGTGCTGCGCCGTCGCCTGACTTGCAGGAGCCTTTTGGAACAAGGATACTAACAATAACTGCTATAGGGTGTATATCTTGATTGAATTAACTATTTGTCTCATTCATGTATATATCTTCTGTTTATTCCTATCTCTATACTCTGAAGGTCACGTCCACTACAGCTTCATTTAAACAATAAGCAAATTATGCAAATCGATTTCGCTCTACAAAAAATGAAGTGTTTTTCTACCTGGATACCGGAGAACTAAATCTGTCAAAAACCACTGAATATCAATACTGACATCGACTAGTTAGGAACTTAAAGGAGTATAGAAGTAGTCGCAACAATTCAATTCAATATTCGTTTTATTCATTAGCACGCTGACAAATCGCAACTTAATTCACAGTATTATAGAGTCGGAGTCGATTGCTCGACATCCAGACCTTGAATGAGTCAATAGCTATTTGCATGATTTGAGCAACAGGCCATTAAATTTAATTTCGTTTAATGGATTTATATAGCGCCCCTTCTGATCATCTACTCAAGACAACCCCCGATCTATCTGCAGGACAAACAGAATAAACAGAACCGTCTTGAGTTACAGTGCGACGTGGCCAACTGCATCTAGGCCCCAATATGAGTAATTTTTGGAGTGAAATTACTCATTTGGTAATGATCTTATTGCCTTAATTATAAGTTTATTATTTCAATTTTTAATTTTGTGAACATATACTTTGACAATTGACGAAATTTTTTTTAATCTGAAGGGGTTTTAAAAATCTGTGGTCATTGGAGAATGGTTGTGCTTCTCATCTTATCCACAGAGACCATAATTATTGTCAGTTGCCACATCTGCTGGTTGGTTGCAGACAAGATAAATCCTGACCTTGATTATGTTCACTCTTGAGTCTCTTTAATGAGCCACGCAGGGCCCAAAGCTTAAAGTGACCAAGGACCCCCGGCTAAGTTGTTACGCCCCTGCACCGATGATAGAATAGTTCTGAACAAAATCAATCATGATATTTCAATGACTGTTTTAAGCTATTACTCTTCTATATTACAATGTTACCAACCAGATTCTCGGGTTGATTGAGTATCTGATTGATTTGTCATTTCTGCAACTGTAGTTATTGACGAATAAATTGGTTGAATATCTGATTGATATATCATATCTGGATCCGGTGTAGATGACGAATAAATCGATGTCGCTCGTGTGACAACTGTACTTGTTGAATCTGATGTAACAGATCCGGCATTGCACATTCCATCGTGAAACTCATGCTTCTGTTCTCCATCAGCGCCATCTTAAAAGGAAGGAGTCAAAAGTAAATCATACTTTACTGCAACTGAAACTTGAAGCATTCCATTCAATTTTTACTTTGAACACCACAAATTTTACCATACATCTGTCGACCCACCAGTGATATTCACGATAAATAGGCATTATGATATCCAAACTTCTGAAGTGCCACTCGAAAGATACGGGCAGGACACCAGCTTATTCACGAGCGCTGTTTCGGTTACGAAGGTTCTCAAACGTTATAGTACTGATTGATCTGCTTAGTGTGAGAGTCCAACGGACAATGCGGCGGATAATAATAATTACTGCCATCGTCAAACCATCCACTGTGGTGAGCACTGATAATCTAGTTCGAGTAATGCGATAATATTATAACTAAATACAAATTTTAGCTTCAGAGCAAGTCATAATGTAGTTAAATCACTAGATATCAGATTATAAGAAATATCGATTTGCTCGCCTTTAGAAGCGTTTAAAGCTGACGAGCACTGAAACTGCCGTGGAAAAAATATTAGTTGTTAAATGCCACTTACCTATTGGTTGAGTAATGAGAACTGTGTTCTCATCAGTCTCCCCAGCGTCACAGTATATCGAAGGTTCCGATGAAAGGCTTAGTGCAGATTTAATCGAAATCTGACACGATTGTACATAACACCTCCCTAGTGTCCCTAGTGGGCAATACCGATTAATAGATATAGAGATGCACGTACGGTTCATGGTTATTTCGACGTTTGCACAGGGACAATAAGCTAACAGGCACTGAACTGCTGGTAAACATGACCAAGATGTGGAAAACGAGCATCTCCAGGATGCACCATCTTTGGTAAGTGCACAAGAGCAATCCATTGGTACGGTGCAGAAGTTCTTCATCAGCAAGGTAAGATTCTTGCTGTCTGGAGAATAGTTGTGGGTTGTACTGGAGCATATGTCATCACTGGTGGTGGCATAGCTTTCTAAAAATAAAAAATGCAACACTAACAAAACTCATCCCATTTCGATCGTGCAATTCGTTAATATCATCATGGACATATCCATTTTATATTAGCATATAGATCACGTGGCAACCCATAGTTAATGTGATTGTCCTATTAATATTCCATTCATTGTAAAATTATTCATGAAATCCATTTAAGTGTGGCATGCCTGCCTTTTAATAACTTCATGCATTGATCTGCCAAACCGTAAACTTAGCAGAGAGGAAGCTAAAAGAAAACAAGTGTGGGTTTATAGAATATCATACCCTAGTACATATAGTCGCATTAACACACTTCTATTTATTGAAATTTCCTTCTTACCGCTTAGCTTTACTGTGACGAAATCCATAGAAAAGAAAGGGAATGGAACAGTTTGGCATAGGGTATGATAGCTCTGTGGCACTGTATTATATTGCATTGTGCTGTATTCTACTGTTCTGCATAGCATGATAGGTCCTACTATTATACAATATTTTACATTCCATAGTATGGCATTGGATTAGAATATATCAATATATCAGTTAACTTCAGAACAGTTAAACATAGAGAAGATTTAATGCTATCAAAGGACGAAAGATAATTTCCGATCAATATTTACTCCGCGATGTGGATATAAACCACATCAATATCGTCGACGAAAGGTGCCAACGCATCTTAGCTTCTTGTCCAGTCAAATATTATAGTTTATAAAAAAGTTTTTCGAATGATGTCGACTAATACGGCTGACTGTTACAATTGTCCTAGTCTCGCGACTTTATAAAGACTGACACATAAAACAGCGGATGTAACATGCCTTCAGCATGTTAGGGGTTTACCGATGGCTTGTCTACGTCTCCGAAGCCTGGGGTCGGGAAATTTAAGGCTCACTAATTTATAAACTGCGACAGCGCGTGACAGTGAGTGACTGCCTGTGCTGTAGTGTTTGGGCTGCTACAAGTGTTCAAAAAATGTCCTCATTTAATCAAAATACAAAGTGCATCCGCACATTTCGAACGGTATGCTATTTCGAAAGGGCGAAATCAAAAGGGCGACTTCCAAAGGCCGAAATCAAAAGGGCGACTTCCAAGGGCTTAAATCGGAAAGGTGACTTCCAAAGGGCGAAATCAGAAGGGCGACTTCCAAAGGGCGATAATCAAAAGGGCGACTTCCAAAGGTCGAATTCGTAAAGGTGACTTCGAAAGGGCGAAATTAAAAGGGTGACCACGAAAGGGCGAAATCAAAAGGGTGACCACGAAAGGGCGAAATCAAAAGGGTGACTTCGAAAGGGCGAAATCAAAAGGTGACTTCGAAAGGGCGAAATCAAAAGACGACTCCCAAAGGGCGATAATCAAAAGGGTGACTTCGAAAGGGCGAAATCAAAAATCAAAGGGCGACTTCCAAAGGGCGAAATCAAAGGGCGACTTCCTAAGGGCGATAATCAAAAGGGAGCATTTTTAAAGGGGCGACGATCAACAGAGCGTGAAAACAAAGGAACGTCAATCGAAACAAATTGAACAAATTGTTAAAACAGCATAAATCTTTATAAAGGCAAATGAATATTAGCACATACGAATAGTCGAATAGTAGTCCCTTATTAGGGCTAATGTCAGAAGTCTGTTCGAATTTATGGGAAACGTTAGAAATAACTAATTTATTTCAGAGTCTAATTCGACATAAGTTCAACAAACGCCTATTCAAATGTTCAGGTGAAGATTATGTGCGATGCCTCTTAGATCTTAAATAGTCCATATGGATCGATTGGCAAATTCGTTGTCCTGGTCTTCAATCCATGTATCCTCGAAATAATTCAAGAGATCTTGCAAACCTTCCGCATTCTCTTGGAAGAAAGCGGTATCGACCAGCTCCTCGAATTGCGTTGCTCGGTGGAACGAGTGCGAGTGCCTATAGCCTGAGCAGGGGTGTAACAAGCGGCCCCCAGTTTCAAAACTGGAGGCAAAGTCCCCCTCAGTTTTAGTGCTCAGTGCCCTCATGTGTCTCCCCAAATCGGTTCTTTTTTATGTTACTCTATTGGCTTTTTAAGATGACTTTTGTTAAAATTATTTGTGCCCCCATTTCTCAAATTTCTGGGGGCAAAATTCAAAAAGTGGGGTCAAAAAATGTTTACACAGAAAATTTAAAACCCGGTAGTAGAGGATCATGTACTCAAGTAGTCATTGACTTTACGTACCATGGATAAACACCTTTGTAGTAGGCCTATAACGTGATATAGAGAAAAGTGCTATTACTGCAACTACTATACTTCCCCGCTGTTAATTGGTTAATCAGGGAAATTGGAATCGGGAACCCGAAAACCCCGGTAATCGGGAACTGAGAAACTTTTTTATTTCTGCAGATAAAGTCAACATTTTTACAGATTTACCATCCTGATGTCATGGACATCGCCATGACCTATTTTGTTTTGCAAATTTCTCAGTACTAAGGAATGTGGTTCTAGGTCGTAAATCGGGGGCCTGCTGTACCATCGCACTACCACAACCTACGAAGCGTGGTTAACATTTAATGGGGAACCTGACATTTGGTCTGAAATCGGATCAGCTCTGTATATGCCTACCATGTGGATGTAGCAATGCAAACTGGTGACAATACGCCCGTAACTAAATAAATTAGTTACGACGACGATGTTCATGGTGATTATTTTTGAGGATAGCGATGATAATGGCATAATGACAATGATGATTATCATCATGTTGATGAGTCAAGTATGAAAATAGGCAAGTGACTTGTCTTTACTTCATTTTTCTTAAATTGCCAATTCTGCGAGCCCGAGCGGGTCACTTAAAATCCACCCATGGGCCGCATGCGATCCGCGTGTTGGACAGCACTGCCTTACGGTCTAACACTACCTGTCAATCTTTTGCTTTGTAATAACTTGTGGTTTTTGGCTGATCGGAGGTTTTCATTCAACTTCTAGCCCTTCTCTCTTTGAGCATATTAGCAAACAGACGAAGACCCACTCGGGAGAGATTCCCCAGAAGGAAAGGTTACCTACCAGCACGCCCGGAATGTAGTAAACCTATGCTGTTTTATTTTTGTTTTGAATTTCTCCCTCAGTGTGGGACCACTGGGGAGAATGAGAAGCCGGAGGATACCGTAGCTTCTCCCCATCATCTCAACGCCAACAACGTACTAAAACCAGGGATAGCGGATCAGGGATTATCTGATCACCAGCCTAGGCCGAGAGCCAGTGACATCGGCGTCACGCAACCGTGGTTAATGTACGTATCAGGTATTAAGCTGACACGTAAACGCTTTGATCTTAGCCAAAATGCCGAGAAGCGATAACGTCGTCTTATCCAAAGGTCTTTTATAACGTATCTGGGCATCTAAAAAAAGTTTTCAATGATAAATCTTACTAACGGTAATAACTATTTAATTCGGTCATTCACAGAAAAGTTACTTCGAAATATGAAAGTATACAATATAATGCAATTTATAACTAAGTCAAATTTCATTATAGCATAATAGAATATAAAATAACTGTGTTTCTCATCTGAGCCTATGTAATCAATTGTTACCATGTTCCGCCATCTAACGACGTCGTTGCTAACTGTCACAATTCAGGGCGACAATGAATAATATTACTACATCTAATTTGACCAACTTCGCCGCCTAGCAAGAGAAAGTCTTGTCAACCTTACCGGGGATACGGGTTTTGAATTCGGTTCCTCAGCTATGCGCCCCAATATTTTATGAATCATCCAGACAGGGAATAAGGTGTGAGCGGAATGAGGAAGGTAAGAGCAACGAGGGATGGAAGGCTAGAATATGGAAGTGGAGAGGACGGTAAGGTAGGGCAGAGGTCGGTAATGGGAAGAGTTCAGGAGTGGGTTCTGCTTCGTCTTTACTTTGACCTTTGGCTTTGGGCCTGTCAGAAGATTACGCCATGTATACCTAAGAGCAAATGCTCCATTCAGGAAGAAATATGGGGAGGGGATATACCAGTGTTAGACGAATGTTAAAAATTATGGAAGTTGAAAAACGGGAAGGAAGTGAAACTGGATGAAGTTGCTGCAGTGACTTCTGTGTGGGATCTCGGCAGGTAGCGTCATTTATAAGGTATATATTTGTGTTTGAGCTACATGTCCTAGCTGCAGTCAAATAAAATACGTTAATGTCATTGGACATCGCAGTACTAAAAAAATGTCGTTAAGGATACCGTAGTACTTCCGGTTTTTTGCCGAACTTCTGACGCCTCTTTTAATAATGGATAATAAACTATTTGATGTTCAAGATCATCGCTATTCTGATGTCATTAACTACTCTAGAGGTTGCACTGCTGCATTGAAATTACTGCTAAAACTGCAGCTACGACGACTACTTTCCCCTACTTCCACTAGCCTATTACTTTCACTGCTTCTCCTACTCCACCTACTACTACTACAACTCCACCTTCTTCCCCTCCACCTACTACTACTCTACTACTACTGCTACTACTACTACTCCTACTACTACTACTACCAATAGTAATATTAATAATAATAATGATAATAATAATAATAATGATAATAATAATAATAATAATAATAAAAATAATAATAGTGGTTACTAGCGCATACTCTAGCGGCATATATAATACCATGATGCTGTAGAAATTCTGTTTGTTATGAGCCAAAGGTGATATCTGCAAGAAATTCATGGCGTCAACACAATGACGTTGTTTGAGTTTACCGGATATAATTATAATCGTACTTATTAAACTGTATGACGTCTCAGGAAAGATGGGTTTTTATGGAAAGGATTACAATTGAAGAAATGAAAAGAATTTCTGTGCGATGAATTAAAATTGAAGTACTCGTCACTGAACCAAGTACTAATAATAATAATAATAATAATAATAACAATAATTATGATTATTTCCCAATCTGATGATGATGCAGGCCTACTATTTATGCACATCTTCAGTCTTCATTGAATGCTGAAGGCGTTGCAAAAATTGTACTTCGTTTATTATTGTCAATTATAATTGTAAGTAGTCGATTTAATTTAAAACATAGTACCGAGTTTTAGCAGGCCTGGCAGAAACTAATGGTCGTAGCGGATCTGTTTGCAGCCGCTGGTCCCATATCTTGTTAGTCAATATTGTCATCAGCGTCACAGATCTGAATCATCACTGACCCAAAAATATGGTTGTTCAAGAGAAATTAATCTTTTTCTTAATGTTATACGAAACATGAATGAACTCATATAGACTACATGTATTTGTTGAACTCTTATCCGTCGATTTTTTACACAAACCTTTCTTTCTTGAAGTTTAATACTTAGGTCAACCAAGTTTGTCAGTGAGAAAGTCGAGTTGATTGGCTAAGCATTAAAAGCTTGTCAGTTAACTTGATTTTTAAGACTATAAATATATAATCACAATCTCTATGTCTAAATTTATACAGCACTCAAACAAGCTTATTCACAGGTACCTATTCATAGGATTTTGTGGGTCGGATCATGGTCCCTCTGGAAAGTGACGGATGAATCTAGCCGACTCGCCGGGTTTTGGCCCGAAGGTTGTTAGAGCCATGCAAAGCGTAGCGAAACCTCATTGTAGCCGCTTGCCTTTACTGTTGCACAATGGAACAGACCAGAATAGATCCCCATTGTAATTAATGTCGTATAATTATAATGTATCGACTTTTCATGTAGGACTACAGCGCAATATTGCCACTTAAAGTGACTTATTGTATCAAATTGTATATTACTGGATCAAAATGCATCTTTTATTTGAGAACAGATGAAATTTTACAGTACAAGATCTGAGTGTAGTCAAAGAGATGATAGAAAATTCTTGGCAATATTTACCCTCTGATAGGAATATAAGCCATATCTGAATCGCCGACGCATAGAACCAACGCATCGTTGTTGTTTCAGGCAACAATTGTCTTTGTTAATTCAGCGAATCCTAAAATTGATAATTCCATTGCTTATAATGCTTATCAAGCACACATATTCATACCTGAGTGGGCCTATGCATCTGTGTACTAATGTAGACCATCTAACAGTCTCAACATTGCCATTTAGGAATTAACAGTGTATAGACATACATGTGCAATGTTTTGTACATGTCTTAAGTGAAAGTATTTTCTCAGCCACTTACGGCGATATTGTTTTAAGATTGTTCCAGAAAGACGGCATAGAGCTCGACGAAGCGCTGTGTTCCCATATATCGCTGAATGGTAAAGCGTAATTGATCGTGTCTCAAGCCAGGAACCAGTTGTTTCATGTTGTAGTCTGGGGCAGATCCGAATAAGGGGTTGGCCTAAACCTTCTGTCATTTGAGTTTTTGACTAACGCAGCCTATACTGAATAGTGTATAAGTACTTCCTTGTCTATGTAGGCCCACATTTGCATCTGAGCCTTCACATGAAGCATTTATACGACATGTACATTATAGCACATCCCACTCCATGTTTATTTGCCTGTATGAAGTGCTTAATAGAAGTGCATATCAGATATGTAGGCCTATATATATCCTTAAGTGCTCGAAACCTCGAAGCATTGGCTTACTTGAGCGCCCGCTCAATCCGTTATCAAAAGTGCATAATTAACTACAACTATGTTATCAACTTATATGAAAAACACAATGATGTCATGGCCCAAGTGTTTAATGAGGCCTCTGTTATATCGAATAACAAACTTTGTATGCTACTACAAACTGAACACGACGGAATAATCTGCTTGCATGTTATAGTCCATCATCCGTTGACTACAACGACTGACATTGAATTATAATCAATGATAAAATATATTTTTAACTTAACTCCATATTCTTCAAAATTATAGAGGTGTAAAGGATACATTTTGGTCCTTAAACTTCCAGAGGGTGGAGTAATTGATAACACACCGGCGAGAAGAGCAGTGGGAGGTGAGGTCAATATCCACAACCCCATAAGGTTGACTCGTCCCTTCCATCTGATAGGAAGAGGTGTTGGTCAAATAAGACATAGTATGTTGGATGCGATAGACGCCTACCATGACTGCCCTACAGTTACATCCGACTCCTGAAATCACTTAGGACAAACCGCTCATACTATAAGCCCATATATGCTGCGGCCTGTCAATATGAATTTAGGGTGATAAACGAGGATATGTTTAAAAACTGTCAGTTTTACATATTATTTTTGCGATACATCTTTAAGGTAAACTATACAATACAGCTACGTGCACATCTAGAGTACATCTGGATGTAAACCGACGAGAAAATAGTTTGACAAATGGGATTTGAATTTGCGAACGTCTAGTATCTGTAAATGTCAAACTTTTCACTTGATATCGTTCAGTGTCAATTTGGCCTACCTTAGCCAGATCAGTTCATTCTGTTTAGACCATTGGAGTAGCAATACAGTTGGTGCGCGCATGGGATCCTATTAAAGGCCATATTTAGCTGTCTTAATGCTTGCATAAAATAATGCATGCCTAGGCGAACATAATTATTTGTAAGCAAACATACGGTCTTGAGTACAGTCTTGAGTCTGATCCAGACTCGATACACAGATGCCTAGGCCTACTTAGTCGAATTGAGCCTCTCATGCCAAGATCTGGTATGCAAACTGGGAAATAAGCACGTCTTGGTCTTGATGTTTACCCCAGATAGCAGATCAATATATATATATAGAAATTTTCAGTATTTTTCAGCATTATGCAGTAGCTTCGATTAGCTTCTTGACTCGAGTAGTGGGGAAACCATGCCCTCAAGACGTCATTGACTTTTACGTAGGATAAAACTATGGATAAAACGCCTTTGTAATAGGCCTATACTACTACAACTACTTCCCAGTTCTCGCTACAACTACGACCACTTCCCCTACTGCTACTACCACTACTACTACTACTACTTCTTGCAATGATAGTGATGACGATGATGATGATGCTGTAACTGATGATGATGATGATAATGATGACAATGATGACGATGGTGACGATGACGATGACGACGACGACGACGATGATGATGTCGATGATGATGTCGATGATGATGATGATGCAGTGTTATCCATGGTTCCAATTTTCATGACCCGACGCAAACCGACCCACTGAAAATGGATCCGACCCGACCCCACTTCTAAAGCCAAATATCTGGCCCGATCCGACCCATGTTGTACATTACCCGACCCAATCCGACCCGACCCGCCTTATGTGCTAATTTTACTAATATTATTTATCGTCAAATTCTAATGTCGTAAAACGCTGTACAGTCAGACTGCCATATCTGATCATAATATTGATTTGAGAGGACTTATAAGGGAAGAGACTCTTCGTTTATTCCATTTATTTTGGCCAAGACTTACTGTTTCCATGAATATATGCCTCGAAATTTCCAGTGTTGCCTCCTCAGCTAACTCACACGCTTATAATAAATCTGCTGACCTTTCGTTTTTTTTTCATAACTTCGTGAAAGATTATTGAGCCGAGTTCGGTATAAAAGGTGTAAAAGGGAAAATATCCGGTGTTGCCCTACATTTTTGCGCTAATTTCTTCGCCAAATTCAATTTATTTTATTGTAACTGATTACCATTATGAATAGCACTGAATTGAAAAATAGCTCTGCAAAAAAATTGGTGGGTCGAAATGAGTCCGGGTTTGAAACCCGCCCCAATCCGACCCGTCTGGATCTCGACCCGACCCGACCCGCCTAATCTACATATATTCCTGACCCGATCCGATCCAACCCGACCCGCGGGTCAATCCGACCCTGCACAACTCTGTGATGATGACGATGATGATGAAGATAATAATAATAATAATAATAATAATAATAATAAATATAATGAAGTTACATACAAATGCATAATTGAAGTTCACAGAGGCTTAAATAGACGACAGTATTAAATTGGTCACGCGCAAATTTTAAATATTAACGTTTGCTAACCACATTGATTTCCATGTGTCAATTTCAGCATAAATCAAATGATCATCTGGAAGCACTGTAGATTTGGTTTAAATATATTTACTATTTTTAAAGGTTCATGACTTGACACTCAATATAATTGTATCACGAGAATTTCTATAGGTTTATCTTTGAATGAAATAATATCACAGTTTTTTAATTTATTAGAATCTATGTAAGATACAAGAATCTGCCATATGACGTTCGCCCGTTCGTGTCATATTTTTTTTTAATTCATAATTAGCGCCATCATACAGGTTTTCATTGACGAAGAGATTCGTCAAAGATCTTTTATTACACAACATATTGAGCACAAGAACTTTAGGCGCATTTGTTCATAAATTATTTTAACCATACAACATCATATCCATGCAGGTATACCCATTTGCTTTAGTTGCGTATGGCATTAGATACATCTTAGCAATACATACATGTAGGCTACTTATGTATTCTTGAATATGACGATTGGACCTGAACGTGTGCAACGTAATAAAATAAATTATGTAGTCATACATTTTGAAATGTATATAATAGCAGATCCGAACAACTGATTCCATTATTATCCATAAAATTCATTATCGATCACAGTGGTTTCGTTTTCAATGTTCTTCGATGGGTTTTCAGTGACGTTGTCGTAGTCCTCTCCCCTCTTACCACTTATGCTGTAGGCGTCATTATTGCTGTTATCATGACACTCTTGATCGTTCATTGCCTCTGGTTCCTTTACCTCAGTGTATGCATTGTTTGATTCGTCAACCGTTTCATCGTCGTAGACAATGGCTTGGTAATGTTGCGCTGTTCCATTGGCTGTATTGTCACAGGCGGCAGTGTAACTTTCGTATGCTGTTTCACTTGTGACAGCAGCAGCAGCAGCTTCAGACGCATCACTGTCATGATGTTTGTTGGATTCTTCTCGACGTCTTCTGAATAATTCCATCAAAATCATTAGCAAGATTTAGGCTAACAATAATGAATATAGAAGAAACTTTGATATGTCATGTCATATGTCATGCTTCAACCAGAAAATATGTGGAACATAATTATGTTTATCACGTTGTCCTCGTTTATTTACTATGCATTAACTTAAACTGCAGAGAATTCGAAAGTTATTATGAGATGTATCTGAAATATGTAATATATGCTTTCAAGAAAATAGTAAGCGCGTATACTCCTGGATACGCTGCAATTGTCGAAAAGTTTCCACGCAATTCAACAAACAATGAACAATATAATGGACTGACAGCAATTTCTCATGTCTTCAACCTCCTTCAGGGTGAGGATTGCCCGTACTTCGGACAATTTGTCTCTTGTTTCCCTCAATACCGAATCAAATGAAGTTCACGATTCTATGTTGTCATCCATGAGTATAATATATTGAAGACGAGCTAGGAATAGTTCAATCACAGTTGATTACATTACGTTACATGTAAAATTCCTCATATGATCAGATGCTCACCGGATCATCTTTGTAGGTAATCAACACACTTCCGCTTCATTTGTCCAACGTATCAAAGCGTTCGTTGTAATTATGGTAGTAAGCTTGCTACGTAACAACAGTAACTACTTCATATGAAATACTTTTCATGATGATACAATCCAAATTTTCATTAATCGATTCATCAAAAAATTTTCACGTAAATTTCATAGCACCGAATAATGTACTCACCGAATGCTGAAAATTACAATTATGATCGCTATTATTAGAAGCAGTCCAACACCAACTCCAACTCCAACCCCAATGCCAATAATCGTTCCTGAAATAAGCAAATAGTTCTTTCTGAAAGCAATGAATGAATATTATGTAGGCCTAATTGATGTAGGACTATGGGATGGACTACAGTGCGGTTTCACCGTGTATATTATACATATTTATGCATAGCGACTAAATGCATATGCCAGCTTGGCAGCAATGCCGTTGACTTAAAACACAGCAATACTTGGTTTCAGGTAGACTAGATTGAATACCGGTAACTTAGAATTTAGAGTATTTACCGTACCAAAACTTCTTAATAAGAGCGTGCTGCGCCGTCGCCTGACTTGCAGGAGCCTTTTGGAACAAGGATACTAACAATAACTGCTATAGGGTGTATATCTTGATTGAATTAACTATTTGTCTCATTCATGTATATATCTTCTGTTTATTCCTATCTCTATACTCTGAAGGTCACGTCCACTACAGCTTCATTTAAACAATAAGCAAATTATGCAAATCGATTTCGCTCTACAAAAAATGAAGTGTTTTTCTACCTGGATACCGGAGAACTAAATCTGTCAAAAACCACTGAATATCAATACTGACATCGACTAGTTAGGAACTTAAAGGAGTATAGAAGTAGTCGCAACAATTCAATTCAATATTCGTTTTATTCATTAGCACGCTGACAAATCGCAACTTAATTCACAGTATTATAGAGTCGGAGTCGATTGCTCGACATCCAGACCTTGAATGAGTCAATAGCTATTTGCATGATTTGAGCAACAGGCCATTAAATTTAATTTCGTTTAATGGATTTATATAGCGCCCCTTCTGATCATCTACTCAAGACAACCCCCGATCTATCTGCAGGACAAACAGAATAAACAGAACCGTCTTGAGTTACAGTGCGACGTGGCCAACTGCATCTAGGCCCCAATATGAGTAATTTTTGGAGTGAAATTACTCATTTGGTAATGATCTTATTGCCTTAATTATAAGTTTATTATTTCAATTTTTAATTTTGTGAACATATACTTTGACAATTGACAAAAAAATTTTATCTGAAGGGGTTTAACAAAATCTGTGGTCATGATTGGATTTAATGCTACATGGGGCGAGTATGACAATGGTCATTTTAGGTTCATGTTGTTTATTGTTTATAATAGTGATGCAAATTTACTTTTTGAATGAATTTTCTATTAGACACGCTGCATGCCAATATCAACTGAAGCAAGCATAGTCTATGCACCGCATCAGTGGCTTAAGAGCCGTATTACAAGGGTGGACAAACTCGCAAAGTCCTGAAACTCCGCCACTGGTAGTACTCGGCCAGTGCCAGTCCCATTCCTGGATAAAGGAGAAGGGCGACGCTAATGATCTTTGTTATCACACAGTGTCGTTAGACTGCAGCAACCACAAAGTCCTGGAGCCCGAGCTCCAAGGGCCTCAAGATTTTATGTTAAATAGAAATTCATGCACTCTTTCCGATTGCTGATTAGTTTATTGCGCCTAGATGTCCAGCAGAAGGTCATCACTCGTCAGTGATTGGCTCATAAAATGTGATTATGGTAACCTGAAAGTTATTGGAGAATGGTTGTGCTTCTCACCTTATCCATAGAGACCATAATTATTGTCAGTTGCCACACCTGCTGGTTGGTTGCAGACAAGATAAATCCTGACCTTGATTATGTTCACTCTTGAGTCTCTTTAATGAGCCACGCAGGGCCCAAAGCTTAAAGTGACCAAGGACCCCCGGCTAAGTTGTTACGCCCCTGCACCGATGATAGAATAGTTCTGAACAAAATCAATCATGATATTTCAATGACTGTTTTAAGCTATTACTCTTCTATATTACAATGTTACCAACCAGATTCTCGGGTTGATTGAGTATCTGATTGATTTGTCATTTCTGCAGTGGTAGTTGTTGACGAATAAATTGGTTGAATATCTGATTGATATATCATATCTTGATCCGGTGTAGATGACGAATAAATCGATGTCGCTCGTGTGACAACTGTACTTGTTGAATCTGATGTAACAGATCCGGCATTGCACATTCCATCGTGAAACTCATGCTTCTGTTCTCCATCAGCGCCATCTTAAAAGGAAGGAGTCAAAAGTAAATCATACTTTACTGCAACTGAAACTTGAAGCATTCCTTTCAATTTTTACTTTGAACACCACAAATTTTACCATACATCTGTCGACCCACCAGTGATATTCACGATAAATAGGCATTATGATATCCAAACTTCTGAAGTGCCACTCGAAAGATACGGGCAGGACACCAGCTTATTCACGAGCGCGGTTTCGGTTACGAAGGTTCTCAAACGTTATAGTACTGATTGATCTGCTTAGTGTGAGAGTCCAACGGACAATGCGGCGGATAATAATAATTACTGCCATCGTCAAACCATCCACTGTGGTGAGCACTGATAATCTAGTTCGAGTAATGCGATAATATTATAACTAAATACAAATTTTAGCTTCAGAGCAAGTCATAATGTAGTTAAATCACTAGATATCAGATTATAAGAAATATCGATTTGCTCGCCTTTAGAAGCGTTTAAAGCTGACGAGCACTGAAACTGCCGTGGAAAAAAGATTAGTTGTTAAATGCCACTTACCTATTGGTTGAGTAATGAGAACTGTGTTCTCATCAGTCTCCCCAGCGTCACAGTATATCGAAGGTTCCGATGAAAGGCTTAGTGCAGATTTAATCGAAATCTGACACGATTGTACATAACACCTCCCTAGTGTCCCTAGTGGGCAATACCGATTAATAGATATAGAGATGCACGTACGGTTCATGGTTATTTCGACGTTTGCACAGGGACAATAAGGTAACAGGCACTGAACTACTGGTAAACATGACCAACATGTGGAAAACGAGCATCTCGAGGATGCACCATCTTTGGTAAATGCACAAGAGCAATTCTTTGGTGCAGTGCAGAAGTCCTTCACCAGTAAGGTAAGATTCTTGCTGTCTGGAGAATAGCTGTGAGTTATACTGGAGCATATGTCATCACTGGTGGTGGCATAGCTTGCTAAAAATAAAAAATGCAACACTAACAAAACTCATCCCATTTCGATCGTGCAATTCGTTAATATCATCATGGACATATCCATTTTATATTAGCATATAGATTACGTGGCAACCCATAGTTAATGGGATTGTCCTATTAATATTCCATTCATTGTAAAATTATTCATGAAATCCATTTAAGTGTGGCATGTCTGCCTTATTATAACTTCATGCATTGATCTGCCAAACCGTAAACTTAGCAGAGAGGAAGCTAAAAGAAAACAAGTGTGGGTTTATAGAATATCATACCCTAGTACATATAGTCGCATTAACACACTTCTATTTATTGAAATTTCCTTCTTACCGCTTAGCTTTACTGTGACGAATCCATAGAAAAGAAAGGGAATGGAACAGTTTGGCATAAGGTATGATAGCTCTGTGGCACTGTATTATATTGCATTGTGCTGTATTCTACTGTTCTGCATAGCATGATAGGCCCTACTATTATACAATATTTTACATTCCATAGTATGGCATTGGATTAGAATATATCAATATATCAGTTAACTTCAGAACAGTTAAACATAGAGAAGATTTAATGCTATCAAAGGACAAAAGATAATTTCCGATCAATATTTACTCCGCGGTGTGAATATAAACCACATCAATATCGCCGACGAAAGGTGCCAACGCATCTTAGCTTCTTGTCCAATCAAATATTATAGTTTATAAAAAAGTTTTTTCGAATGATGTCGACTAATACGGCTGACTGTTACAATTGTCCTAGTCTCGCGACTTTATAAAGGCTCACACATAAAACAGCGGATGTAACATGACTTCAGCATGGTAGGGGTTTACCGATGGCTTGTCTACGTCTCAGAAGCCTGGGGTCGGGAAATTTAAGGCTCGCTAATTTATAAACTGCGACAGCGCGTGACAGTGAGTGACTGCCTGTGCTGTAGTGTTTGGGCTGCTACAAGTGTTCAAAAAATGTCCTCATTTAATCAAAATACAAAGTGCATCCGCACATTTCGAACGGTATGCTATTTCGAAAGGGCGAAATCAAAAGGGCGACTTCCAAAGGGCGATAATCAAAAGGGCGACTTCCAAAGGCCGAAATCGTAAAGGTGACTTCGAAAGAGCGAAATCAAGAGGGTGACCACGAAAGGGCGAAATCAGAAGGGCGACTTCCAAAGGGCGATAATCAAAAGGGCGACTTCCAAAGGCCGAAATCGTAAAGGTGACCACGAAAGGGCGAAATCAAAAGGGTGACCACGAAAGGGCGAAATCAAAAGGGTGACTTCGAAAGGGCGAAATCAAAAGGTGACTTCGAAAGGGCGAAATCAAAATTCAAAGGGCGACTTCCAAAGGGCGAAATCAAAAAACGACTCCCAAAGGGCGATAATCAAAAGGGTGACTTCGAAAGGGCGATATCAAAAATCAAAGGGCGACTTCCAAATGGCGAAATCAAAAGACGACTCCCAAAGAGCGATAATCAAAGGGGTGACTTCCAAAGGGCGAAATCAAAAATCAAAGGGCGACTTCCAAAGGGCGAAATCAAAAGACGACTCCCAAAGGGCGATAATCAAAAGGGTGACTTCCAAAGGGCGAAATCAAAAGGGCGACTTTCTAAGGACGATAATCAAAAGGGAGCATTTTTAAAGGGGCGACGATCAACAGAGCGTGAAAACAAAGGAACGTCAATCGAAACAAATTGAACAAATTGTTAAAACAACATAAATCTTTATAAAGGCAAATGAATATTAGCACATACGAATAGTCGAATAGTAGTACATTATTAGGGCTAATGTCAGAAGTTGGTTTGAATTTATGGGAAACGTTAGAATTAACTAATTTATTTCAGAGTCTAATTCGACATAAGTTCAACAAACGCCTTATTCAAATGTTCAGGTGAAGATTATGTGCGATGCCTCTTAGATCTTAAATAGTCCATAGGGATCGATGGGCAAATTCGTCGTCCTGGTATCCATGTATCCTCGAAATAATTCAAGAGATCTTGCAAACCTTCCGCATTCTCTTGGAAGAAAGCGGTATCGACCAACTCCTCGAATTGCGTTGCTCGGTGGAACGAATGCGAGTGCCTATAGCCTGAGCCGGGGTGTAACAAGCGGCCCCCAGTTTCAAAACTGGAGGCAAAGTCCCCCTCAGTTTTAGTGCTCAGTGCCCTCATGTGTCTCCCCAAATCGGTTCTTTTTTATGTTACTCTATTGGCTTTTTAAGATGACTTCTGTTAAAATAATTTGTGCCCCCATTTCTCACATTTCTCGGGGCAAAATTCAAAAGGTGGGGTCACAAAATTTTTTGGCGCCTCGCACGATATTTTTGAAATTATGCCCCCCACTTTTCAAAACCTTGTTGCACATTTGAGCCTAATTTATAGATGGCAAATATGAAGAGCCATTTCTGGCATCTCTATGTAACGCTTAGCAAGACGCTGACTGGTTGCACTTTGCACCAAATGGTTTGCGCCAGATGAAAGAGGCATCCTTGTTGCTGGACATTTGGGAAGACACGACGAAAAGTTAAGAGCGCAAAAACTTGAACGATGTAGCTTATATATTTGTTTGTCCCGAGTGTCGTCCTTTTGTTTGCTCGATCTGTTGAGTTTCGACATTTTAGACATGCGCCCTGTTGATTGTCGGCCTCTCGAAGTCGCCCTTTTGATGGTAAACCATTTGGAACATGCTCAAACTGAGTCTTATATCATCATATTTATCACATTGCGAAGGAAATCAGGATGAATTAAAGTGAGGTATAACTGTGTACACCGTGTCTCAAAATAAACCAAGCAAAATTGTTTTTGTCAGAACTTCGTCAAATTTCCACCAATTTTAATAACTTTTGGTAGGTAGATGGCAAAATAGCTGACTTTCTATACTATATATAAATTGTCCACCTTACCAGTCTCATATCACCGCACTACCTTGTTAAACACAAAATAACCAAGTTTTGTATAACGCTCAAATTTTATTACCTTCAATGGCTGCACTGAGCTCCATTTCATCGAGCCGGGTGTCAAAGTGAATGGGGCATACTACCACGACAACCTTCTTGCCCAGAAGCTACTGTCAGATATACGCCGGATATCCAAGGGCGCGTTTTTTGTCTTTCAACAGAATGGCGCCCCGGCACACGAGCACGCGACACCATCTCTTTCCTGGAGCGAGAGACGCCCGACTTCATCCCTCCAACACTGTGACCGCCGAATTCACCGGATCTTAATCCAGTTGACTATAGCATATGTAGTGTGCTGCAGGAGAAGGCTTACCCCTCCAGAATAGCCAGCGTCGACGAACTCAAAACGCGTCTGATTGACGAATGGGTGCGCTTTGACCAGTCGATCGTTGATGCTGCTATCGGCCAGTGGCGTGCCCGTCTAAGCGCTTGTGTCCGCGTAAGCGGGGCACATTTCGAGCAACAATTCTAACACTTTTAAGCAGATCTGTTATAACAATTAAAAACTCTGCCAAGTAAACTATGTTTTACTTTACTGGTACATCTGTATTTAACAAGGTAGTGCGGTGATGTGAGTCAGATGAAGTGGAAAATTTACATTTAGCATAAAAATTCAGCTATTGTGCCATCTACCTACCAAACGTTATTTAAAAAAATTGGTGGAATTTTGACGAAGTTCTGACAAAAACAATTTGGCTTGCTTTTTTAGACACGGTGTATATATATATTGGCAAAATTATTGCACCAAATTTATGCAGTCACCCAGGTGAAACTTATGCTCGAAGAAGTGGAAATCTTTCATGCTGATTGGGTTTACTTATGTGTAAGAGTGTGCTAAAATGTTGAAACTGTGACGATGATAGCATTGAGATCATTTGAAACTTAAGGCAAAATCAATCATTAATTAAAGGTTAATTCCAATTATGAGAATTTCAGTCAAATGCTTAATTTTATGGAACGATTAAGCCCTTGTAGACCCTACTCTTCCTGAAAGCAAGGAAACGCGTCCTCTTTCCCCATTGTGAATGTGCCTCTGGGGTCTTTAGTTACGAAGGGACTTGCATGACTTAACACTGCAAAGTTAAACTTCCTTATTCTGACTGTTCTCGTATCATATATGTCTACAAGGAAACCAGTCCTTAATTTCTTAGCCTATGTGCTACGGCCGAACCGCAAGTGGCTCAGAAGCCTTCTCTGCATGGATGCACTCACATATAATTTCTTAGCCTACACAGTGAACTCTTCTAAAGTGCAAGGTAGGTTATAAGGAAGGCCGACTCAGCTGAGCACAGCTTGTTCAGGTTCTATGATTAGACTTTATATGCAAGCCAAAATATAACAACCTGATTCATGGTTTGGTGCAACAATGGACTCGGCAGGGTATCTTAGTAATTCATCCATATGGAACTTTCTCACTCAACCTACTGAGAGTCGCCTTTACGAATCCTGAGTATGGCCATGTACAAGGTATAGGGCATGCGCGATTGGATTTTTGTGGCTGATTAAGTGTCTAATATATAGTAGCAATTTGATGCTTGAAGAAACCTGAAGAGAAAATCTTCATATTATAGTATAGGAGGATGAAAGATAATAATAATTGACGATTTATTGTATGCTTTCAGAAAGTGCCATTTTCTATAGCAAATTAAATACTTGTATCAAACAATGGACGAAACAGCTTACTCTGAATACTTTTGCAACGACGTGAATAGGAATTGATTTGGCAAAGTAAAATAGATGAAAACAATTTAAATGAAACTGTCAAAATATCAAGTATCCCCGCTCGTTGCTTTCTAAATGAAAATACAACTCGGCCTCACTGCTCGTTAATTTGACTCAGGGCCGTGTTAAATACAAGGCTGACTAGGCTGAAGCTTATGGGCCCACAAAAACAGAGGCGTGCGTCAGCCCATGAGGTATTACCGGTAAATTATGGCAGTGTTAACATACGTCAAGTTACATAAATTGTTGGACGCTAAGCAACTCAATTGATATCATCATTTCGGTGGATATTCAAATTCAACCGAACGCATAATTTTCTAGTTTTATATCAAGCTCTTTTTTATCCTTGTGGAATTATATGCATAATCTTCGTTGTCTGACTACCGCGATTGGCTTGTCAATTTCGTATCGTCAATGCCCTTGGTGACCTGCTTGTTGACAAACGCCCGAGTGACACTGGTTAGTCTGTCAACTCTGATATTTCAAAGGCACTCAATTATGGATGTGAACAAAATAACGGTGTTTTAGAGCAATTTCCAAAGCATGATAAGAGGCAAAGGGCATTTCATCCAAGTTTGAAACCCTTGGAAAATTGCGTCTTACTGGTGTTCTGGTCTGTCGTCATGTAAAGGTTTCACCAGACATGCATAGAGTTACAGAGCACAAATATGGATCTGAACAAAGCTGTGAAGCTCTTAAGGTCATTGAATGATTAGTAAATTTGAAACTGTAATTATAGACTCCACTCTGACAGTATGCATACACAACTGAGAAGTTACTCTGGCATACTTATTATCTTCAGCTTCTACTCTCGGCACTTTCTGACACAACAAAGCCGCTAACATATGCACCTACTCAGATCATAACCAACCTGCTATGGTCATAATTATTATATTGGCTTGTTTGAGATATAGTTACAGTGTTTGTGCGCAGAGCTCTTGTTCAGCCCCAATAAGACACCATATTACGTGACTTGACACATGCGCGCCTGTATAATTCAACCTGTAATACTATGTAGCCTACATGCAGGCCTATGTATAATGTATATACATACGTAAAATTGATACAAGTGTGCTTCTAGTTTCAAACCTAAGGCATGCGATACACTGTTGGCGTTGCGTGTCTTGTCTTCTTGTCCTAATCATCCTCGATCCGAGGGTTGGTCGCTTCATGGACAAGTCTACTCCATCTCTTCCTGTCTCTCGTCTTCTTTAGTAAGTTGTCAAGTGGTCTACCGGTCCATTTTTCCACATTGTCTATCCATCGTGTCTTTGGTCTTCCTTGTTTTCTTGCTCCCGGTGTAGTGCCTTGAATGATTTCTTTTTCTAAACAGTTTCCCTCTTTTCTCATCACATGTCCAAAGTATGTTAAGTTCCTCCTTTTTATCAGATTAAGTAGCTCTCGTCCCATGTCTGCTTTCTCCAATACCCACTCGTTTTTTTGAGTCCATGATACCCTGAGAATCTGTCTTATGCATTTCATCTCAAAAGCTTTAATTCTTTCTTCATCTCTTTTCTTGATGGTCCAACTTTCGCAGCCATATGTAACCACCGGCCATACCAATGCTTTCATTAGTCTCACTTTGGTGGTTAACTCTATGCTGCGATTCCTCCATATTTTCTTCATCCCTATCTGAACATTTTGTCCTTTTGCCATCCTTCCTCTTATCTCTCTGCTACACTCTGCATCTTCTGTTATCAATGATCCCAAGTATTGAAACGTATCCACCTGCTTCAGTCTGCTCTCTTTCAAAACGATGTTGCATGTTTTACCATTTAATGCCATGGTCTTGGTTTTATCCATGTTAATCATTAAACCTTTCTCACTTCCGATCTTATCCAGACGATTGATTATTTCTTGTAGCTCTTTTTCAGATTCTGCTAACAGTACGTTGCGTGTAGCTAAGGGTTTTGACTCGATGACCTTTAGCCATGATAAATCTAAACCCAAAAGCTATACATGGCAAAATAACCATCGTTTATCATACATTAACCTTGACCTCAATAGTTAATGGATTTGTCTGTACTGGAACGGACAGTTAACTGTTGCAATTATCTTCTTATAGGCATCCTCAAGGTCAACCTGTCCTCTATCCAATCAGTTCTTAAGGCTGTTATAATGGGATTGAATGCTCGCCTTAGTAAATTCTCCAAAATATCCTCTCTTATGGTCAGTGGTCAACCAATTGCACTGGCCTCCTCTACCCTCAATCGCGTTCGGTTCAAAGTTCTTGTCCTGTCATCAAATCCAAACTGGGCCTCGCTCAGAAATGTCTTAGGGATCTTAATATTTGCTTCCTCTTTCTGCGTCTCTTCAGCGACATCTGCACTCCTTGGACTGGAATGCTCTCTTTGTTCTGCAAGTTAGGGACGACTATGGCCTAACCATATGAATTCAAAAATACCATAAGTGTCAACCATTCAATGGACTTCACATTCCTAAAGAAATTTGTGATCAAGTTCGAAAAGACAGCCCCACGGTTCGGCAACGAGCTCATCAATTGGCATAATATTGATGTCGCAGTCATTTGTGTAAGAGATTAATAGATACATGTAGCAGTGTCTTGCAGCCGACTAGCTTTAGAAATTGTTTTCACTCTGCAGACTTTTTGGATATCTCTCATATTCCTCTTTCAAGCTTGATTTAAGTGTTTGTCGCCCTTACCTAAAATTGGCTGTGTAATCATAGAATGTGTGCTCAATTCAGTCTATTGAACCGCTTGCAAATGCATTGCGGGCACATCTTGTATGAGCAATCGCAATGCAATTAAAAACAGACGTCTTCTGGGATATGAGAAAGTAAGGAGAAATTTAGCAAAAGGTTTTGAGTTATATTGTCCGTTGCATCGGTTTGATGGTTAGAGATCGATTGGTTTATCTTCGTCTGTTTCCAAAAATCCGTCTCTTTTAGTCCTGTTCTAAGCCAAAAAATTGTGGGCAAAGGAGAAGGCAAACAAAGCACCGTCGTAACCAACAGCTGTTGCCATTACTTTGAATTAACCAAACCAACCTACCCTTCCGTAAATACATAAATCCAGCATACAGTTCTATTTTATAATAAATGTCGGTTTCTAATCTTCTGCATCTGTATCGACTGAACCCGAAAGTGCGTTACGTCATAAAATTTTAAAATGTAGTCATAGACTTGTGTCTGATCAGATCCGGTAACCTGATTTCTATTATTATCCATAAAATTCATTATCGATCAGAGTGGTTTCAATTTCAATTTTCTTCGATCGGTTTTCAGTTACGCTGTCGTAGTCCATTTCCCTTTCATTGCATATACTGTAGGCTTCATTTCCTCCAAATTCATTATTGTTGCTGTCGTCGCAGTCTTGATTGCTGATTGCTTCTGGTTCCATTACCTCAGTGTATGCATTGTCTAACTCGTCGACCTTTTCATCGTCGTAGACAATGGTTTGGTAACGTTGCGTTGTTCCAACGGCGGTATTGTCATAGGCAGCCGTGACAGGAATGGTGTAACTTTCGTATGCAGTCTCACTTGGGTCAACAACAGTAGCTTCAGAAGCATCGCTGGCATGGTCATTGTTGGATTCTGCTCGATGTCTTCTGAATAATTCCACAGTCATTGGCAAGATTTAGGCTAACACTATTGAACAACTATTGTGGAAAATTTATTAAATGATGCTTCAACCAGAAAATATCTCTAACATATCTTTTATCACGTTGTCCTCGTTTATTTAATATTAATTAACCTAAACTGTAGAGGATGCTATTGTTACGGGAAGTATTTGATGTCTGTTTTTAGGAAAAGATCAAACGTATACACTTGTGCAGGACGAGCTGTAATTCTTCAAACAATGTAATAGGCTAACAGCAATTGTTCTGTTTTCAATCTTGACCGGACAGCGGACAAAGTGGGTCCATCTGTTTCTGCCAATCGTCTTCCCTAATACCCGATCAAATGCAATTCACAAGTATATAGGCCTATAATTGTCTTTATTGTGCGCTATGCAAATTTCCAATCAAATTAGCCCACATCACATTACATTTAAAAACCTTCTTGAACTCAAGAATTCATTGGATAATACTTTAGGTAATCAAGACACTCACACGGCACTTGACCAAAGTAATACGAAAACTTTCTTTTGTAACAGTAGGACGCGCACACACACACGCACACTTGAGCTTTAAGATTACTTACTGATCTTACTGTATACGTACCATGTGATGACAGCAACTGCTTTGGTTAAGATATTCATCTTCTTGAATTATGTAATTTATCGATGGCGCTTTTAGTAGCCCTATGCATGTCAATGCGGCCTATGCCAGATTGTGTTCGATGTAATCAAAATTTTCATTCCTCGATACATCCACTAATTTTCATGTAAATTTCATGGCACGATAAATGTACTCACCGAAGAATGAAAATTACAATTGCAATAGTCGCAAATATTAGAAGAACTCCACCGCCAACTCCAATTCCAATGCCAATAATCTTTCCTGAAATAAACAATAGATTCTATCTGGAGGCAGCTAACCCTTCAAAGACCAGCATTATTGATTATGCCTTACATTTTAGTACACGCTGGTCGTTAAAGGGTTAATGAATAATTGATTCAATGCAGCAATGCTATTGTTCACTTGCTGTTATCGGTAGTCCTCAGAAGTTATGATTTTATTGCTCTGTAGGCCTACTCTATTGTGTAATATGATAGCACTGATAGAACTAGGAAGGAATAGAGAGCGGTTTTAAAATTTGGACAGCAATGCCGTTGACTTAAAAAAAACAGATATATACTTTGTGTGTCAAGTATACTAGGCTGAATAGCTTAAAATTTAGAGTATTTTCCGTAATACAACAGTTGCTGTTGATTGATTAATGCAATGTTTCTCAACTTGGATACTGCAGAACTCAATCGATCAAAATCTACTGAATATCATTAATTGGAGACTATTTTGGAACATACAGAAGTAGGCCGATATATAAGTGCTCCATTACATTACATTACATTACACTGCATTATAAATGTAGAAACAGTCGCAGCTATTCAATTCAATATTCGTTTTATTTAGTGTCAAGCTGAAACTCTCAGCTTAATTTACTGTATTTATAAAGTCGGAGTCGATTGCTCGACTTTCAGGACTTGCTTAAGTCAACAGCGATTTACGTGGTTTGAACAACAGGCCATTCATTTAATTTAAGTTAAGAGATTTAAATAGTGCTCCCTCAAAATTATCTACTCAGGACAACTCCCGATCAATTCGAGAATAAACAGAACAGTCTTGATGTTGCAGATGGATGTGGCCAATTAACTCCATTGAGAATAAATTTCCAGCAAAACTTTGAGAAAATGGAAAAACCTAAATAAGTCCATGATTGTTTGTTTTATTGTTTCCTTCAGAGTTACAAGGCCAATATGACATACACATTAACAGACTAAAACCGCAGTTTGGCAATAGTCTTTATTTCTACTTGTTCAATTATGAGCGCATCATTTTATTTTTGCAGTTTTAGCGCATTTTACGATTATCGATAAGGTGCGCTTGTTAGAATCTGTAGGAGTTTTACAAAATTCTAATCATGATTGGATTTCGTTTTACATGTCACGAGTAAGACGATGTTCATTTCTTGATGTCTTGATGTTTATTGCTTATTATATTGATGCAGGTCTGCCTTTTGAATAAATTTTCTATCAGGCACGCTGCATGCCAATATCAACTGAAGCATGCAGGGTCTATAATGCATCTCGTCAGCAACAGTATTAATAGCGAGGTAGATACAGTCCAGAGACCACGAGATCCAAGGGCTTCAAGCTTATTAACGGACTAAAATTTCGTGTGCTTTCTCGATTGACGGATAGCTGATTGCGTCTGGTTCTCCAGTTGTGAGTCATCAATCGTCAGTTAGTGGCTCATAAATGTGAAGTGATATAGACTCTAAACTAAGGTAAGCTGAACGCTATTGGAGAGAGGTTGTGCTTCTTGCCAAATCTAAAGAAACCCTATTGCCAGATTCCACGCCTGCTGGTTGGTTGCAGACGGACAAGCCCTGGCCTTACTTTGTTTAACTCTCTTTAATGAGCTTAAAGTGACCAAGGGCTCCAGCCTAGATTGTTACGCTACTGCATCTAGCATAGTTCTGAACCAAATAATAATATCCGAATCACTGCTTTTGGTTATAACTCTTCTATGTTACAATGTTACCAACCAGATTCTCGGGTTGATTGAACATATGATTGATTTGTCCTTTCTGTAGTTGTAGTTGTTGACGAATAAATCGATTGAATATTTGATTGATATGTAATATCTGCAGCTGTAGTAGATGACGAATAAATCGATGTCGCTCGTTGGACAGTTGTACTTGGTGCATCTGATGTAACAGATCCGGCATTGCACCTCCCTTCCTCAAACTCAGGCCTCGATTCTCCATCAGCGCCATCTTTAGGAAGATAAGAAGTCAAAATTCAATCATAGCCTACACTATTGTAACTCAAGATTTGAAGCACTTTTAAGAGACTGTTTAGGGTTGGTGATATTCACGTCATTAGTTATCGTAATCCTCAAGCTTCTATAGACGCACTCGAAAGATACGGCTTTTTCACGAGCGCTGCTTCGTTCACGAAGGATCTCAAGCGTTATCTAGGCCTAATTTTCTAACAAACAATGCGGCGTATAATCATTTTCACTCTCTAACCATCCAGCTTCTATTTGGAAATGTGAAAACGATGCCTTTAGGTCACGTAATAACTAAATACATATATTTGCTTCAGAACAATAAAAAAAATGTAGTCAGATCATAAGATATCAGGTTATACGAAAAATAGATTAGTTCGCCTTTTAAGCGTCTAAAGCTGTCGTGCCCTTGAAAAATAGTTGTAAAGTTCATGCAAATGAATTCATGCCACTTACCTATTTCTATCGGTTGAGTAATGAGAAGCGATTCCGTATAAAATTGGCTTATCGTCCCAGGGTCACAGGTTATCAAGGGTTTTGTTGAGAGACTTAGTACAGATTTCATCGACATTTGACATGAATTCGCTTCGAGACTCCTTAGTGGGCAATGCCAATTAATATATGTAGAGATGCACTTCTGGTTTATGGTCACGTCGACGTTTGCACAGGGGCATAAAAATGACGGGCACAGATATGCTGATAAACATGACCAACATGCGTAAAACGAGCATTTCGAGGTTTTGCGATCTGTGGTAATTTCGCAAGAACAATTTATTTGCACGGAAATGATGTTTTTCACCAGCAAAGTCAGCTTTTTGCTGTCTGGAGAATAGTCGTAAGTTATACTGGAGCATATGTCATCACTCATGGTGCCATAAGTTGCTAAAAATATAAAATGCAACACTAACATAAAGATTTCGCAATTCATTATTATCATGCAGGGCATTTCCATTTTATAAACATGCATGACACTTAGGCAACCAATAGTTTATATGATCTTCAAGAGAAAATCAATTTATTAGTGGCTTGTTTTCTTCATTATAACCTAATGTTTCTTTTCTGTGATACCGTAAAACTAGTAAAGGCAAATCTAAAAGTAAGTAAGTATGAGTTTACAGATCATCATTACTTAGAAGCACACTTCTATTATTCAAAAATTCTTCTTAACGCCTAGCTTTACTGTGATGTAATCAAGAAGCAAGAAGAAACGGAAAAGATTGGCATAATGAATAATAGCTCTGTATTATATTATATTGCTCTGTTTTCCACTATTCTGCCCAGCATGACACTCTCATACCATATTTTACATTACATAGTATAGCATTGGGTTAGAATATATCAGTTAACTCCAGAATAGTTAAACTTAGAGAACATTCTATGTTATCAAAAGGCAAAAGATATAATTTCCCGTCAATATTTACTCTGCGATGTGAATAGAATCCACATAAATATCCATAACGCCAGTTGCCAATGCATCTTAGGTTCTTTTCTTGTCAAATCCTGTATAGTTGATAGTGTTCAAATGGCGGCGACGAATGCAGCTGACTGCTACAGTTGTCATAGTCTCGTGACTTTATAAAGGCTCACCCATCAAACAGCGGATGTAACATGCAGCCAGGGACGGGAGGCATGTCTACGTTTCCGAAGCTTATAGACTGTGACGGATCTTGATAGTGAGTGACTGCCTGTGCTTATAATTGGGCTGTTACCAGTGTTCCAGGATTCTGTCTCATTTACTTAAAGGTAAATGTACCTGGATATTTGGAACAAACTCAAACTGACGTCTTGCTTCTTCGTATTGAAGGCGCGTATTGTTAAGAAGATCCAGAAAAATTGATGAATTAAAATGAGGTACAACTGTGGCATTAAAAAATAAGTTCACCAAACTTATTCGGTCACCCGAGTCCTTTATTTCTTAGCCGTTGTGCTATTCTCGGACTGCAAGTGGCTCAGAAGCCTTCTATGCAGGCACGCACCTCATTAGTTAGCCCGTACACAGTGTATTGCTATCTTCTAAGGTATGCTGCAGGCCATTGGGTAGGCCAGTTCAGCCCAGCTTGTCTAGGATCTATGATCTCACTTCATAGTCAAACTATATAATATATGGAGGCCAAAATATAACAACCTGACTCATGGTATCACGCAACAATGGACTCGGCAGGGATATTTAGTAATCTCTGCGACTCATCCATGAGGCATTTCTTCACTCAACCGAACTGCGAGTGTTTTTTATGAATCCTGAGCATGGTCATGTCGAAGGTTTATGGCACGATTAGATTTTTGTTGTTGATTAAGTGTCTAGTATATAGTCACAATTTAGTGTCTGAAGAAACGTAAAGAAGAATACCTAACTATGATGGACTAAAAGATGATAATAATTGACTAAACAGCGACCTGCTAAACAACGTACAAAATAATCTTGCTGTAACTACTTCTGCAGATAATTGAATAGCAACTGAATTGGCAACATAAAATAAATAAATAAATTAGAGATTTTGCTGTGTAGGTATCAAATTTAACCGCTTGTTGCTTTCTAAATGAAAAATACAACTGTGAGTTAATTAGGCTCTTATAATTCATTAACCTCCACGAAAGAAAGAATGAAACGCTTCGTCTTTAAAATCAAGTAGGTTATAAAGAACACCTTTTAACTACCCAGGTGATAATAAGTAGTAAGGGCACAGGCAGCATTAGTTAACTAGGTAGTAGGTAAGATTATGAATTATCATTTGAATTTTCTGAACCTGTTGCTAAATGTTAAGTAAGAAAGGGTATGCCCTGTAAGCGGGACCTCACGGTCGACTCAGTGCCTTGGATTTTCTGTCCCCATTATCCCTCCTCTCCGCGTAGCCTACAACTGCTTCTTATGTATTATCATCATTGTGTTCTATTTGCTGAGGTGATGATATAGACATTTCGCTATGGTTATTGGCTATGGTCATAAAATATGTAAACTGGTGAATTGTGTTAAGTTCCTTTTTCTGCATCGATGTATTTAATTTCAAAAGCTACTTCCCAATCTAACCAAATGAACATAATCACACATTATGAATTTCAAATACCCCTCACTCCATAAGCGAGAACCAACATCCGGCTTGCATCCATGAAATATACGGGTCCCAAAACTTGGAATAATATTTCTCATTCGATATGCCACTCTCTCTCTCTCTCTCTCTCTCTATCTCTCTCTCTCTGTGTGTGTGTCTCTCTCTCACTCTCTCTCTCTCTCTGTGTCTCTCTCTCTCAATATCCATCTAATGAAGTCTCTCTCTCTCACTCTCTGTCGCTATGTGTGTGTGTCTCTCAATATCCATCTAATGAAGTCTAAATAGAAAACGTTTATTTTTTTAAGGAATTGAAGTGATAGGAAGTCGAGAGAGAGGTGCAGTTGCTACATATCGATTCGGTTATTGCAAAAAATTATTATACAGAAATGCTCTCTGCATTGCGTATTAATGATGATAATGGTCGTATGGAGCACGCCTGGCTATTCCTGAGAGTAGGCTAAACGTTCGTCATTACCGATGTCTCACATCATAAATGACTGCGTAATAACTCGTTTTTCTGGTTGCCTGCTCGCATTGCATCTTGCTAATGAGCTTGCTGTTAAATGGCTCTGTGTGTTGTGCATACGCTAAATAAATAAATATTACCAATTGACACATTGAAGCACCTCCAAAGAGCTGGCTATCTACAATAATTGTTGAATCTGTATCGTGATTATTATCTGTTCTCCTCATTATTTCTTCATTATTTCTTCTTAGTATGGTATTTGGGCATAATTAGACCATCTTTCTCTTCTGTGTTATTGAGGCTTCTGCCTGAATCGTCATTCTGCAAAGTTCAGACATTGCTGCTTTTTCGTAAAATGGTGGATATTTAGAAACTTCACCAACAACATTAACATTTCGAAGGTTTAACTGTGTTCAACATTTGTCCATTCGTCAATAAAAGATAATTCGATGGAGTAACTCTGTAAGCGATATTCTGTCCGGTTTAACAATTTTATTCATCTACTGTTCAATAGCCCGTTAAAGAAAAATCTGCACTTTTTCTAACAATAATGTTCTTCTTTAATAATTCAAACTGACAAGTACGCAATATTATCACAAGTCATATTACGAACGGATGATTATATGAGTTATTACGTAAGGCGCCATGTAATTTCTGCAAACTTGAGGCATCATTTTACTTCACACCCTTATTGAGCCCTTTGTAACGCGCATCGGCCTTGTGTTACAAATCCCCACTATCTTTGTTCTCCAATTCATGCCTCCACGAATAGTCGTGCAATAATGCGTAGAGACCGGTGTGACTTCTCCATTTTTATCAATCAAACAATGAAACATGATATAGCGCCTCTTTATGAATCCACTCAAAGGCGCTCGATCCCAGTCCAACCACGGTCATAGAGGATAGATTTAAGAGAAGGATAGAAGAGAAGACAAATTCCTATGTAGAAGACTAGAGTGAGCCCAATGCAAGCTGGACCAACAACCGAGAAGGCGCAATGTTGCATCAAGGTTTTGCATGAGAAAGGAATGACAGGCCATGGGACTAGTCTCGGCCAAGTGGACCGTGTACGACCCTTGTAGCCGAGCGTCTACGTCACGGTGGAGGGCAGATGGCGCGGTTAATGGAGTGACCTCTACCAATAGTCACGGGTGGCTATTCAATCTGCGGAGCAGCACACGACGAAGGCTCTTGCTATATCCTACTTGTGCCTCGAGGAATATCCAGGCTTGCATCATCTTATGCCAATGAGAGACTACAGGCCTACTTGTCGACATCATACCGCGTCTGCGATTGCAGCTGACGGTCGTCGCTTCACCATTTCGACGCAATCTGGGCCAGAGACTCTGAACATCCATGCCATCTGCTCAGCTGTCGATAGGAATCGTTGGTTCGTTCCACTCTTTTGCCTGTAGCCATCGATGGTGACTCTTTTAGCTTGCTGTGCACTGGTTTGCTAATTGTTGTGACATTATACGCTAAACTGACGATGAGAAGCTGCATAAAGATAGGTCGAATGTGACTCATAAGATATTTCGGAATGATGTCCGGTTTGGATTTCATGACCGATCAGGACAAAACTTTTAGCTGAATGCGAGCTGGTAGAGTGAGCCTTAGAGGCTAGAGGTAGAATTGGCTGACCATTTACTATAAAGGAGGATATTTGGGAGAATTTAGGGAGGCGAGCATTCAATCCCGTGGCAACAGCATTAAGAACTGACTGGGCAGAGGACAACCAGACCTTAAAGAGGCCCATAAGAAGAGAATTGCAACAGTCAACTGTCGATTCTAGAACAGACATACATAGACTATTGAGGTCTAGGTTGATGTATGATATACGATAGTTATTTTGCCATGTTTAGTTTGCGAGGTTAGATTTATCATGGCTAAAAGTTATCGAATAAAAACTAAGTTACACGCCCGGCTCTATAGGTTTTGATACTAGAAGCTCACTTTGTATTAATTTTTGTATATGTATATACATTGTACACAGGAGCCTACTTAGCAATGTAGGTTGAAGCATGAAACTCCTAGCACCATCAACTTTAGCCGTTTGACTCTCTGCCTGCCTGCCTGCCCGCTTTGGTTGAGCGCCTGTGAATAAGCTGGTTTCCACGACTTTTGCTTTTGCGGGCTCTGTAGAAATGCTGAGATTACGATTACGATTACAAGCGCGCATGTATCAAGTCACGTTACATGTATATACTGTAGGTATAGTGTCTTTTGGGCACTGAACAAAAGCTCTGCACATATACAATGTAACTATCTCAAACAAGGCAATATATTATGAGCATAACAGGTAGTTCGTGATATGAGTAGGTCCATAAGGTTGGCGGTTATTTTGTGTCAGAGAATAAGATGCATGACGGGCCTTAGAGGGCAGAAGGTGAAAATATTAATGCGCCAGAATAACTTTCGTAGTTTTTTTTAATAATATATTGCCAACTGTAGCCTATGACCTCGTTTTCAAATCAAGTATTTGTTAATAAAGCCCTGTAAGCCAATGGAATGAGTGAATAAATTCAAGTTTATGCTCCAGGCTGTATTTATATTGGTCATTGTAGACCGATTTCATGTAACTAGACCTGATTGTTTAACACGCTAATATGTCGACGCGTACATATGTTACACAAACCAATGTCTTACAGAATTCTGGGTAAGATATTCTAAGGATTTCATATATGGAGAAAGTTTCGTGTTACACTTTCCTGTTATGCAAACTGTGCTTTTAACATTTTGAACTTGGCTTATTAGTTGCGAGCTCTGTGCAATATAATTATTACTTATAATATTCTTATCATGTGACGTTACTTGATGTGTACACGCAATGGCGTATCAGAAACGTTTAGTGGGAAGGTAATAAAAAATGAGTGCCCAAATGTGAATAAACTTAGAGCCTACACGTAGGCCTACAGCTAGAGAAGTAAAAATTAAAGTTTTTCTGAACATCAATGTTACTGTTTGAGAAAAAAAATTTTATCCGGAAAGAAAAATGTTTCTGTAGAATTTATAAACTGGCAATGGGTACCAATATTAATAACATCCACGTATCGGGTAAGTAAAAATAGATAGAAGTTGATCTTATAACTAGTACCATAACTAAGGGTAATATGGCAAGTATAACATTAACCAATTAGTTATTTTGATGCAGGGTAACAAAACTAGAAGAAGAGCTAGACAGAATGATGTTTACTGAACTGAATAGGTTAGACAGAGCCGCCTCAAAGGGGCAAACACAAAATCATACGAATTGGCACCACCGACGATAAGATAATAATAATTTCCGCTTCATTTCAAACCTACAAACCGCAGTATGATTACAAGTACAGTATGCACGAATGACGACAAGTTACTATAGGAGTCGATTTCAACTGTCGGCAGCCACGCAGGGCGCTCATTACGTTATGAATCTCATTTTTTTAAACGCCGCCGCCTAGAGAAAAAAGTAAAGAAGTCAACATTACGAGGGATACAGGACCTGGTATTGAACTCGGTTCCTCAGCGCTACGTCTCAGTTTCCCATTATTCTGCGAGCAGAGAACCTGAAGACGAAAAATATTATCTAAAACCTTACATTGAACCCATTAAATACGCGCTCCTTGACATCATAAAGTAAGCTTCAGACTGATTTAGTTTTCAGAAATATTTCATCCAAAGGCTAGTATCATACGTTGATTGTAGAAATTATTTCCTTTGGTATTCATCGAAAAATGATAGGCCTACGTGGAATGAATCGAATCAATATTGTCTCATCAGTGATTGGTCGATTACAGCTTCAGAGTTTCTTATACGAAATGCGCCGATGGTCAAGCACGACGAAAATTGCATTGAAGCCTTACACAAAATAATGGAGAGATTCAAACGAAGAAGAACATTGCAGTGAAATTTTTGTTCGCGAATAGGCCTACATTCCTGCTATAAAACGAAACATCATTCTGACTTTAAGCTATGATCCGTTACGACCTGCGAAAGAATATTAACTGAAACAAAATGCTGCATCAATATAGAGGTTCAACTTATCCTTGAATCTGATAAAGCTTTACTATTCATACTCTGAATATAATTCTACTCCTCTTCTGAAGTTGTTTTTCAAGTACACTGCTGCACTGCACCAATTAAAAAACAGGCAGAATTCCACAAATGCCTTCTCGTCACCCATGGGAAGCAATTCCAACGTTATCGTAGTTTGCTATTACTGTTTTATTCAAAGCGCTGGAAGTCGATGCCATTGCCAAAGTCTTTGGTGGGGTGCATGAGCCTTCCTTGCAAGGAGAGTGACTATTGGATGGAGATGAAGACGAGGGTTGCAACCGACAGTCACTGATTTCATACTCGATATTATCCACGTACATCAACGGAACACCGTTCTGACCCACGTTGTAATACCCATGCTCATTTTTTGCAGGTGGCAAAGCGTCTGATTGATCACTGAGCGGTTCCAGGTAGATTGTTGAAGGGACCGCCTGCGGCGGAGTCGGATTCTTCTTAACAATCGGTGACATCACAGCGTAAATATGTTCAGAGATTCGACTCGAGCCCGCATTGTTTGAACCCGAAGCTATTGGTGGATTCAAACGAGTCGTCTGCGAAGGCATCAATGTGTTGGTGTTCGTAATGACTGAGGCATGATCGCCCGTCTGATTCGATTCGTAATTGTTTTCGATTCCACTCGTATAACTGCCGGGAGTCGATTGAGAAACATCGGTGTTTGTGTTCGCCGAGGCTGCATCTGAACTGGATTGGCGTCTAAGAGGAAGAAAGATGATTATATATTTTAATTGCTTATGCTGTAGAAAACTACGATCTCCACCTCGAAATTTCCAACATTGCATCGCCATCACGTTATTCGTCGACATCGTCATCATTATCGTCATCTTGTTCTTCTTGTTCTACTGCTACAGCCACCACCACCACCACCACCATCACCACCACTACTAAAATATTTTTCATAACTATTTGCTACCATTATCAGTATTAGTACCATAATCGATAATATTAGCACCATCATCCTTATAAAAATCATATAACATCCTGCGCTGCTACGAGCATCTACAGGTATTTGGTAAATTTGAGGCAGCACCACCATACACTTCTACTCTCTGTCTACATCGTTCTTATCATTTTCAAAATTTTGTTATACTATAATGTAGGCCTAAATGTACACTATTTGGTGATATTTTTTTCATTAATAAAATATCTCTCTAATACACCAGTTACTAAGCTTAGTCATACGCTTTCCATTATTAAGACTAAATTGAAATTATTGAAATACCTTCGATTGTATATTCTTGAAGCAGCAATTAAAGCCAGAATGACAAGAACAACGCCAAGCAATGACCCTAAGGCGATACCAACAAGTGCACCTGTAAAATATTGACAAAGAAAACTACAATACAAATCCAAAAGTCAGACCAACAAGACACATTACACTAACAGAGTTATATAATATATTATATAGTTATATATGTACATGTCATATAAATAATTATATTATTTATTATATATATAATTATAAATTCCATTAGCAACAGCATAATGCAGCAACAATAGAAATAGTAGAAAACGCTATGCTGTATAGACCTACATATATTTAAGCGCCCTTGTAGCGGCATGGCTGTGTCACGGCGCTTTAGAAATCGTCCGTTTAATAATCAGTTTGTATATCATATACAGACTGTATAGCTTACATGTAGTAGTCATCTAAGAAATATCATCTATTTAGGATAAGCTGTGGCGCCATGTACAATCATATGAAAGTCAATAATTTTACTGTTGGTACATATCGGATATCGGGTTATCGGTGCAAAGTGCCAAGAACCATTACATTATTCCATGCAAATTTTGAACAAGGCTCCAAAGACACCTTGGAAAAGTAATTATGCCTAAATATTAGAAATTATAACTTGAAAACTGATATCTGAAGCCGCAGTAAAACATATGAAGAGGCAAACTATATAGTTGGGGAAAAACACGAAGCTGATCTCAAATTCAGAAATATGTGTCAATAACGGTTAACTTGTTGCCACCATGAAACTCGTTTCAAATCCTATAGTAAGTCCGCACAATGTAGCTTACAATTAAAAATCACACAATCCGTGGTTACTGAAATGTCAACCAGAGCAGCATCGGATCATTCAGTCACCTGAGCTTAATACAAATCTTTTCACAGAGAACAAAAGCCAATCAAATAATATTATATTCCAATGATGGATAGATCCAATGCAGGAACGATTTTATCTAAATAAACAGTTTGTCCTTTAAATTTAGCTTATTTATTCTCACTGCCGTAGTTTTGCACAGTTCTCGTTCACTACTGAACCGACTTTCATTTGAATACGCACTGTTCATTTTACTGGGCACCTGATGTCATTTCGTATTATTTTTTTATTCAGAATTTGTTCAGAATGTGGAGATTGTTTCTTTCTCTATGATGCATTTTTAGCTCTGTAGCTCTGTGTTTATTTCATTGCTACTTTGGATTTAGTGGCGTAGTTGAGATCATCGCAAAATAGGATTATTTTAATCGATATACTGATTGTACTCTAATCAAACTCTGCAGTGCGGCTAAGGAGCTACTAGTTATCAGAAAACCTATTATGAATAGATGATATGAAACTGTAACAATTATTGGTAAATCAACTAAAATGACGCACCCGCCATAGTCTGGATGATTCACCAATAATATCAGGGTGCCAGCTGTTGAGACCCACACTTAGTCACTCATCATCACAGCACTGACAACAATTAAAAAGTAACCATCATGTTTACTTCGTAGCAAGGGAAAACGTGTTTGCTGTCACTGCCAGTTAGTCACCCACTATGAAAGCAGGTTCTTGTGTAAGGAAGTCCTCTGGATTCTTACCTATACAGTGTGGATGACAGAACAAGTCATTTTCTTGACTCGTTAAGATCAAATTACTATTTGATTGTTGCCATGTTGTTGTAGAATTTAGAACTTGCGGTTCGGACAACCCAACTGAAGTTGTGGATGATTTGGTCGAAGTTATTGCTGATTTCGACGAAGTTCTGGTTGACTTGGGCGAAGTTCTGATTGTCTTAATCAAAGTTGTGGTTGATTTGGTCGAAGTTCTAGTTGACTTAGTCGAAGTTGTGGGTCTAGGTGAAGTGGAAGACGATGTACGTCCATTGCTCATCTTGCGGCTGGTAATGATAGCAAGTCATCAGAAACTATTCAACGTATCCGAATTCTGAATAGTTTTGCCAAGGAACCTGTGAACATATTCAAAGACAAAAAATAGTTTAGTTTCAGTCTATTAATCCGTACATTATACAGAGGCACAACCAGAAAATTTGCCTGGGGTGCTCATGTTGCAAATTCTGAAGGCGTGAAGGAGCGTACTTAAAGCACCCCTACCCCAAAGAAAAACAAATCGGAATTGGATCAATTGTATGGGTCAGCTTTTTTATTCAGAGGTGCTCAAGCACCCGTCAGCACCCCCCTAGTTGCGCCTCTACCCTCAACTCAAGTTAATCGTTAAATGAAAATGTCTTTTCTAAATAATGAGGCTTATATACACAAAGGCATTATATTCAAAGCATACTATCGTATACGGAGAGAGTTCTGTACGGCCTATTCGTGTAATTGAAATTAGTGAAACCGTCCTGGACATGTTGTTATAAATGTTTCTGTCACCAAGCAGTATAAAGTTGATACCAACGCAGGCTCGGACGTATATTGCATATATACATTCGATACGCTGGTTCCGTGTCTACCACTCTGAGATTACTTCGTTACCGTCTCACAGCAGCAACTAAGAACATTCTATATTAGCCTGAATGTTTTTATCGAATACGTATTTGGCAGTCAAAATGGTACAATTAGCATTGGGGTAGATTCCTTTCCGGGTTCACTGCATCAATTTAGACTTAATCAAGACGATGGAGTCAAGATGGACTTGTAGGCCTAATAGTTATCATGGCGGTCTTTATAACCCTAAACCAGAAGCACACGAATAGCATTTTAAGGCCACATACACATGTAACTATAGTCTAACTGTAACAAAGGAGGCCCTATGGTACAGTTGAATCTGATCACTGCGAAAACACGTTTTGATTCACTCACCTTTTTTGAAGAAACTAGGAACGTTCAAGCTTGTGAAAATACATGTAGTTTGATTAGAACTATTAAAGCAAAATCAAAACGACAGCCAGGTTTTGGCAAGATGACAGCTTGGTGGGAATATCGAGCGTGTGTTGTTGAATTCAGTGACTCAGAAACAATATATAGGCCTACATAGGCCTAGGTGTAAGGTTTATAACCCAAACACCAGTAGTCTTATGGCCCGTGCAACGCAACCCAGAGTATTTACATAGTCCTAAAATGTATAGGCAAACCCGAGGCATGCCATTCCTTTCTAATATCGCTAACGGATGAGACACAACATTATATATGTAGCTCATGCAAGGTATGCGCTGTCAGATAGTTTATGCAACATTCCGTCAGGTAGTTCATGCAACATTCAGTTACTTCTTTTCCGGCTTATATTCAAACAGAGGCCGTTCTAAAGAGGGCGGCGTTAATGCTGTTTTGGTTTAATCGTGTTGAGCTAATGCGTGAATGACGCATTGGGTTTTCTGTTTTCTGGCTGCGAAAGAATCGTGACTATATTAAATGAAAAAGACACTTCATCGTTCAGGAACAATGATCTGCCGAATAGCTATTTGTGCATTTTTGGACAAATCATTCTTTTTAGACTTATACTCAGATATCCCAGACGTACAGGTTGACGTCATTTTCCCATTCGTTTTGCTATTTTTTTACGTTCATAAGATCCTTCAATCCATCCGTACATGTATATGTATGTATGTATGTATGTATGTATATATATGAAATATATATAACTAGATCTTCTAACTTGAAATACCTTTCTTTCTATCTCTTTGTGTGTATTATTCACATTATTTATGACTATATATATATATATACATGTGACTTTGGGGTTTAGGTGTGTGGCAACATTCCGACAAGAAGAGCAGGTGATCAGAATTAATTTGGTATCGATTACTACAACCCTCCCTCCCAATGGCCGGTTTGACCCTTTATTAGCAATGTGACGTTGTTAAAATGAGCAGTGGGGCATGATGGGCGCATTGCTTGACTGTCAAACAGTTAAATTCTACTCCAACAATTATAATTTTTAAACAGCAGTTCGTACTATGACTTGTTACCATGCTGCGTGTGTCATTCTGAATAATGAAACACACGCGCAAAGCACACACATGTGTGCGCATTTGCACGCACACACACACACATACACGCTCGCACACACACACATATATATATTAATATATATATGTATGTATATATATAAATGTATATAGATGATGACAATGATTGTATAAAAATATATAAGTGCGGTGTGTAAAAACTTCCAAATGTTGTACGTACATATATAAATATGTAGGTATATATTATTGTTTGCCGGATATTAGATTAGAGAATTCACGTACAGGGCTAAAAAGAACTGTTTTAAGGCGAGTATAGAGTCTGAGTGGAGCCTTGGCGACAACCGCAACGCCAAAGGGAGCGTGTTTCAGAGCGAGGGATCAACCACTGAGAAGGCACGATTTTATTTAGTAGTTGTACGAGCAAATGGGACAATGAGCATGCCTCGCTCCGTAGAGCAGAGTAGAGCAGTCCGAGCGACCGGTGCACTCAATGTAGAGTAGCAAAGTATACTATATCGTCAACATTGTTATTATAATATTGCAATCATGAGAATAAATTTAGTTGCGTGAATTGCGCAAAGTAAAAGAATTTCGCGACTCTGATTAAACGATGATGTCATTATCGACTGCCGGTCATTGTCTGATGACGTCATCGTCATTGTTAATTCTTGTCTGTTTCAGATAATTAGCGACCGTCCTCACGTTTAGAAATTCGACGATTTTTCTGAGAGTATTCACTGCAAATTTTCGTTTAAAGAGTACCAGTTAGTACTTTCTCGATAACTGAAAAAGACGAGAGGTTTTGTCGAATGTTTCAACGGCGTTCTTTAGCTGGTCGACAGCCCTGCGATCGCGAGAACCCGGTGTAAGAGAGGACACGGTTGTGGATCGGTCAGGTCGTCTGTCGATCCTGGAAACGACCGCCGTCCTCGTCGGTGCAGGTGGGCCAGAATAAGGATGGTATTATTCATGTGCCATCATTGAAGTTGGGTGTTCAAGCAATGCATTTAACCTGATTTTGCTTTTAACTGTGCCCATACCTATATAGGCAATTAGATGGACTCTCTGTTGCATTTGAGAGGGTGTTTGGAGGTATGCATGGTGACGACGATGATGATGACCACGGTTAGTTTGATGACGATGGCATTATTTAAATTACGAATGCAGATATTCGTTGTGCAAATGCAAATTCACATCGTACATTCCTGTCCCAGTTTAATAGATGATTGGACGATGATGATGATGATGATGATGATGATGATGATGATGAGGATGAGGATGACGATGACGATGACGATGACGATGACGATGACGATGACGATGACGATGATGATGATGATGATGATGATGATGATGATGACGACGACGATGATGATGATGATGATGATGATGATGATGATGATGGTGACGATGTTGATTATGAAGATGAGTATTTTGACTGCTATTCCACACGGGATGTAGCCCCAACAAAAACGGAGTTTGACTCACTGGGTTTTGTTGACGGCAAATTTAATGGTTACATCGTGCTGGTTCTGATGGTAGTATTTCAATACAGAGAAAGGGCGCATGGTAAACACCTGCTGATTCTGATGACAGTACTGTGATGCAGGGGAAGGGTGGTGATGGAATGGTGGTGGGCGTCAGGATGAGTAGTGGTGGGCTGCCTGAGACCATTCATGGTACGCGCCACAGAATTCAATTCAAAGGAAGGTATTAAATAATCTAGGGTTAGACGTAGTAGAATACGTAGCACAGAAGGGTTAGAGGTAATGTAGGGTATGTTTAGTTGACGATTACTGTGAGCTATATATTTATATAGGTAGGCAAATATAATATAAATGTATGTTTGTTAATATGTGTGCATGGATGCTTACGGCTTTAATTTTGATTTTCCATCGACTGATGCTGCTTGCATTGACACCATAAACTCAATGTATTATATCTATGATTGGCAATGGCATCATGTAAGTTACTAGTCAAAATTATTAAAATAATATCAATGCCTTTAAATCTTGAAAGAGATCTACATGTGCATTGTCTTTAGGTTAATGCTGCACCTTTCATATTTAGGTTATATATTTGTTACGTTCCGTTTTCCTTCTCTGTGGTGTCAATTAAGAAGGGACAAACGCTGCAGCTGTGTTGTGACGCATTTACGTTCTCCAACGGCTGGTGTCTCGAGATGAGTGTAACACACACTGCAATGACTGCTGATGAAAGAAAGCCTCTCTGTAGCCTCTCTGTTTTCACTTCCTCTTCGTTGTGTAGCTGATAGTGTTGTCTTATCCATCAATCGGAATTCGTTTTTGTGCCACGAATGTTGACCGTCACCCTACTTCCGGTGGCACTGAAGCTTGATAGGACTTTTTCCTTTCCATCACGCTTCCCTTCTGATTTAAACGATAGTGTCTACCCTTGTTGAACCCTGTTGCCTTGTCTGTCCATGAGGGTCCTACCTCCATGGTCTGTCAGAGGACGTGCAGAAACACAATTCGGACACCAGTAGGCCTACAGTTGAATCAACAGAAGTAACACGAGACTGTCAGTTCAACAGCAGCTACAGCAACAAATCGATGTACGTGCTTCCTATTATAGCCTACTCTTCAGACGAGAAACGCCAAACATAAACACCAGCCCAAAGTCCGGTAGAAGAAGCTCTAGTAGGTCGCTGCTCTGCCTGGCAGAGTCTTCTTCTTGTCCCTGTATCTCGGATCTCTACGATGCAGTATCGTGCTTTTTCGGTTGTGGGCTCGACTACTTGGAATAGTCTCCCTTTGGATCTTAGGATCCTGCCTGGGAACTATCTACTCCATTTTTTTCCCCTCTGAAATCTGCCTTTTTTGTTAAGGTTGAACCCGCAGCGCCTCTCAGTAGATTTATTAAATAGACGCTAAATTAAGTTTAATTGATTGATTAATTGATTGATTGGGAGCACGCATCGCTAAGCTACATCTACGTGCTATAGTTGTAGGCCTATGCATCAAACTTCTAAGGCCCTAACCTCTTTTGTTTTTGATTCTGTGGCAACAGTTCTTTGTGACAGTTTAAAAGGAATTGAAAGACTCAGTGAGTATTGTAGCTACTCAATAAACTCTGTTTCTTACGAAGCCGTAAAAGTGATTTAAGTGGTTCATAGACTCGACAGCTGGCTCGAGTTTATATTGAAGACGCATGCTATCCACCAGACAGAGCAAGCCCACCAGCCGCTATAAGAGAAGTATAGCGCCAACTCCTGAAATATAGACTCGAATGCGGGTTTCTGATAGCCGGTCTCTGTAAATTAAACTATGTGTAAATAAGTTAGTCGCGCGTGTGAAACAGACGACTGTAAAACAGAAACTGTGAATTGATATATGCATCTACCGTAACGTGGCCTTTTATTGAATGTATTACAGTCTTATCAAAACACCATGAAAATCTGTATTTATTTATTACAATTATGTTCTGTTCAGCTGATTTGCTCCATTCTTTTCCATGTTTACAATTTGAAAGCCTCCCGTCTTCCTGTGTCATCTTTCCCATGGTTTCATGCCTCTGCTCCATATTTAGCACCACATTACATATGAGTGTCTTTATAATTTCTTTTCTTCGGGTTTCTGTTTCGTTTTCTCTCTCAGTAGTTCTCTCCTTTTTGAGAACGCCTCTTATCCTATCGCTGTCCTTCTATTGCTTTCTCTGTGACATTTTTCACCTGTCGTGATCATACAACAAAAGTACAGAAAACATTTTTTATTAATCTGTTTTATTCGTCCAATGTGGACGTGCGTATGCGCTGACCTCTGTGTCCAGGACCATTGAATAAACCGGTCCGCTGCCTTCATGGTGGCAGAACTGAAACAAACAAGCACCTTCCACACAATTTTCTATGTTATGCGATGGCTCGAATACATTAATCGAATATGATTTGTCAATTAGAATAGCAATAGTAAAATTTTTAGTATAATTCTAATTTGGTAGATTCTATATAAGCCTATATTAAAACCTAAACAGCACCAGGAAGTTTTAATATTTCTCTTCGGTATCTTCATGACCCACAAATAAGAGCACAAAGTAGCAAAAATTAATAAAATAAATTGAAAATAAAAATGGCTTGCTTGACTTGTAACAGTATTCAGACTCACATAAGTGTAACTAATAATTTATTACACACGAGCATAACTGTTAGAGAGCTTAATGATTTCCTTACCTTTTGAAAAGAATATAGGAACGCTTAGGCTCATGAAAATAGCTGTATATGGACTGTTAAAACAAAATGTAAACGATATCAAAATTTTGGTGAGATGCTTATTTAAATGGAATAAATGAATGAATGAATGAATGAATGAATGAATAGGCCTATGGGAACATCAAGCGTGTCTTGTTCAATTCAGTGACTATAAACGTATACAGAGCTTGGACTAATGTAGGAATTCTTGAAGAGGTGACTTCCAGTTGGAGTTTAAATCTTGTGGGTTGATAAGTGGAGAAAACTGAGGCTGGTGACTTTGGGTGAGTTCCGGTTGGCATATATAGGCGGAGAAACTAAGAATACTCGGAATTCAGAGGGAAGTACATGTATGGAGCATCAGTTAATTCCTAGCAAGTTTCTTGCTGAGGCTTGCCACAAATAACCATAAACATCAGGACGATCTGAGTTTTGAGCAAAGGATCCTAGCTACACTCTAAGTATCAAGACCAAAATAGGTGCAGAGAAGTTGCAGTTTTCACTACTACAGTGTTTAATGAACAAATTCTAACGATACTGTTAGCATTAATGCAATACAGTAAACTATCACTCACGACCTTTGGTTCCTTTGTTTCCTTTGGCTGGAGTTCCATTGGTTCAAACATAGATCTTCAGTTACGGTTGTAGTGTTCATAGGTGAGTGAACACTGCCTCAAATAATGTTGATTTTTTAATTGAATTCCTTAGAGTGAGTTTGGCCATGAGACTTGATATATACCCGACATTTTAGTACATTGTCTCCATAACATCAATGTTTTGCAATTTATTGGGGGAAATGATGCTAACTATTTAAGTCCACACCCGCCAGCTCCTCTAACCGAGGTTTTTTTCTGCAAGATTGTCAACCCCACGCTGGCTTACCACCAGCTCCTGAAATGAAGGCTCTCCACGCGGTTTCCAATATGAAGGTCTTTGAAAATTTAAATGCATGAATATATGTTATTAACATTTGAAATAGAAACTGTAACACGGAAACTGTGAACCGATATATGCATCTATCGTAACATGATTTTTATTGGGTTATTACAGTCTTATCCCAATACTGTAATATTCTCTAATTTATAATATCTCTCGCTGGTTGTATGACAATGACGTGAAATGCGCGGTCAGTGGAGAGAAAAATTATCATTGTTTCTCTAACAATCGAATGACGTCATATTTTTATTTTGTGATGAAATTTAATATTATATGTCAGAATGTCTTATTGTATTGTATTATATTGTATTTACCTTTAATTAGAACATACAGCTGACAGAACGCAGCCATTTACATTATACAAGCATGCAGTTCAGGACGGCATTTCTATCTCTAACTGTTACGACTGATATTATCTACAACCCTCTTCTTTCGTGAAATTAAAGTTTCCTGGTTTGAATCAGTAAGACTGCGTTTCCACCCATTATGCCTGTATGCATGCATCCGTCTGTCAGAACAAATTGATGAGGTTTCTTCTGTAAATTGTTCCATGTAGGTCCCACAATGTAGGCCTGTTGTGATAGAATGACTCTGAGTGATTCTATTCCTCACCCTCAATATGCATCCATATATGATTTCAGTATTTGTCCTGCTGTCCTGTTTCCTGGAAACCGAACTCTGACCTGTCACGGACTATCCTTTCGGCAACCTTTTCGAATTGACGCAACGCTCGTGAATAAGCTGATGCCCTGCGCTTGGCTTATGCCTTTTAACCGTCAATTAACTGCTTAGAAACGTATGCAACTATGCATGAGACAACATAAAATGGTGAATTTTCTTATGTTCTTATGTTTTAAAGCACTTCAGACATACACTGGCAAAATACATAAAAAAATGGAACGTATGCTTAGAGAGAATTTAATCGAAATAAAACATTACTATACAGATAAAGTTCGAGATTATACAAATTACAACATTTTCAATAATACAGCAAGGACGATTTGCACCAGGCAATGTCGCATAATAAGGTAGTAGAAAACGAAAGTCAGAGAATAAAATAGACCTATTATTTCGTTAAAAATAACATTCAATCAAGACTAGAATATAACATCGAAACTTCTGAAAGCCAAATGAATGTCATTATAATAAGCCTGCAGCTGTAAACGCTATAATACAGCTAAAATTATAGCTATAACATGTCGTGAAATCCTGACTCAACATCTAACGTTCTTCATGTTATGCTACACTTTATCAATTTGTTCTTATAATACATATCACTTCACATTTAAGAAAATGTGCGCATTTTTGGAGAAAATATATTTGATTGGCCATGTATTACCCAAAGCTCAATCCGTTGCATCATTTTCTTTAGGCCTAAATTAAAGCGAAGACCAATAGAAGTTGTTTCTACGCAGCGTAAAGAATAAATAGATGTCATTTGAGCGTAAGCCAGGAGGTCAATTACTTGGTCAAATGATTGCGCAAGTGAGTTAGTCCCAGTCAAAGTGAGTTCTTGCAGTAACCAGAGACTGCTTAGATCGTTTTATCAGTTTGAAACTCAAATATGGTGTATATTAAGCAGCGGAGGAGATAGGATGCATAACATGCACTCTACGGCACTTTTTAAAAACAGGTACACGTATTATGCCTATACATGTGTAGTGTACCTTCTATGGTTAAACAGTGCCGCTCTACCTAAAACGATGATATTGTAAATTATGTACAACTGTAAGCAACAGTGCAGAAGAAACACAACTCCCTGCAATTTTTTTAAAGATGAGTCTTTAAGCATTTCTTTTGTCACTTCGTTACACAATACACATCTATGAAGAGTAGAGTTGGTTATCCACGAGCGTCACTTCAGCACCGGATGTTTTTCTTGACCCCGCGCCACTGCCCCGTTTACCACCTACATTGCAATAGAGGGCGTCGTCCTGGTCATGGACAGTTGCTTGCTGACTACCTGTAGGTAACTTGCTGACATCAGTGGCACATTCGTCTATGGATGCATATACGCCACACGCAGCTGAATTCAATCCAGTGAGGCTTGTGACACCGTCTATCTCTGGAGAATAACAGGTTTCGTAACCGTTGATCTGTGAGTTGCGACCCAGTTGAGCGCTGGCCGCATCTGTAGCTGTGTTGTAGTACACGTTATCGCGTGTCTCTGCCCCCCGCACAGGTGGGGATGAGGCTGCGTTTCCACGGATGATCGCCTGGCGCTGGCTTTCAATCTCTTCGATATCTGCGTAGACGCTTGCGCTTAGGCCTGTCTTGCCGAACGTTTTAGGACTGTTCTGATTCATAGGGGTATAGTTCGCCGTCTGACTCTTGGTCTGTTCATTCTGCTTCCTGGGTGTTGAAGCGCTTCCCTTCTGAGAGACAGCGACCGTCGAAGAAGGATCCGCAGTGCACTCCTCTTGTCTCCTTGACCTCATCTCGTATGAATTGTTTATCAAGGCGTATAGAGAACAAACGTCATTTTGTCCCCATAAATGTCCAGCGATGATTCCCCGAACGCTGTGTCTCTTTAACTTCCTCACTCTGTAATTGCAGATATTCAATTTAAACTATGTGCTTGCATTTTTCCAAGATTCATTATTTTTTTCGCTTCTGATAAGTCTCTTTTCCAATGTGCTACATAAATTCGTGACTACGATTACAATTACAGTAATGAACGTGGAAAGGTACTGCGTATATATACAGAGAAGGTACTGCGTACACGGGCGTCAATGACATGTTTGACAGAGTCTCATGTCCAGACGCTGACTTTTGCTCAGCCAATCAACCTGTGCGCCATGTTTTGAAGGCGTGAGCTGACAATAATACTTTCAATCTGTCAATGTGATTGAGCAGCACAGTAGTCTATATGTATGGGAAATGATCTTGGTCAATTATCGTGCGGTGGCGGGTTCGACTCTATGTAACGACCATTGACAAGTTGGTTGTGTGCGCGAGCCCTCCATCACCAAAGCGTATGATTTTGGACTGTGAAGGACATAATTCTGAACCTCAAAATTATAAACGTCTAATTCTAAAACGGCGTGGACAAGGATATAATGAAAGTTGTCAACTATTTAAGAGACAGTTAAAATCAATGAGCAAGTAGGCATTTAGACGAAAGCGTAGTTGGTGAAGCATAAACAGAGAATCTCATAGATGTAAAAACAGAAAGTTGTCACTCCTATTTCTATGTTTGGCGCTGGCTATTTGCTTGATTAGCTTGTCTACATTTTTAAAGCGATGATGGGGTTTTAAGCCAATTTGTATACATCACATCATGCGAAAAGAAATCATATTCACCTGCATGCAATCACGGTTGTTGCTATCATTGCAATTAAAGCAATCGGAAGAAGGACACCAATTAAGATCCATAAGAGATTGTCTGGAAACACAATCCATAAGCCATATGTTTTAAAAGCCGTTAGTAAGTCAATTCATAATTTATAGTTAAATTATAAATTAAAGCTTGTAAATCAAAATCCTAAATTAGTCCTTTGATATTGACGTGTACATGTACAATACAATGGGCTGCATTTTACAATGCATTTTACAATGCACTTTACAATGCATTTTACAATGCATTGTTCGCTATAGTGGTAATCGTTTCAACTTTCAACTGATTGACAGAGTATACTGCACACTATAACTGATTTTAGCCATGTATTTTAGGCCTAATTTACTTATAATCGCATGAGCATAGTCCAATCAAAGCAATAGTTGGATGTATTGTGTTTGAGGCTTTATATGCCTGTTTTCAAATTGTGATTAATTAAAAGAACTAGCTAGCACTCCGTCCCAACTATTTTGAAAAGTTATCTCTATTAGTCCGAGATTCTTGTTACCGTTATAGGAATGCCCCAGTGCAGTGAAGTCCTCCGTTGAAGACCAGGCGTCAACTTGAGAATTCGTGCTGCTAGCCATAGTGTCCAGTGTGCTGCTAGCCATAGCGTCCAATGTGCTGCTAGCCATAGTGTCCAATGTGCTGCTAGCCACAGAATTCAGTGTGCTGTTAGCCACAGAATTCAGTGTGCTGCTATCCATAGAATCCATTGTGCTGACTTTTGCACTATTTGTGTTTGTCGAGTCTGTAGTCTCCGTGCTGTTGTTGAGGTTGCTGCTGCTGCTGCTCTGTAGAGCAGTGCTGGTAGATGTGGTGCTACCGATGGAAACGATGGTTCTTATGATAGGTGTGGTACTGCTGATATGATTGATGGTGCTTATGATAGGCGTGGTACTAGGTAGGGGAATGGTGGTACTTATGATAGGTGTGGTACTGCGTATGGGAATGGTGGTACTTATGATAGGCGTGGTACTACGTATGGGAATGGTGGTAGCTATGAAGGGTGTGGTACTGCTGATGGGGATTTTGCTGCTGATGGGAATGGTAGGTCTTTTTGTGGTACTGGTACTGCTGCGACGAATAGTACTGCTTATAGAAGTTGTACTGCTGCTGCGAACGATGCTGCTGATGGGATAAGTAGGCCTACTGCTGATAACTTGTGTTGAAGTTGATGAAAATGATGTGCACATAAGCAGAAGGTTAGTTGCTCGAGTTGCTGAAAACAGGGAAACATTTTAAGTTGAAAATATTCATCCCAACATATAGATTAATTCCTAGCATTTATATAGAACCTTTAAAGTAAACATCTTTTCAGTTAGACTAAATATCATAATACGTCGTGCAGCACAACAGTTTTAGGTGTCTCTTAAGTCTTACTGGCACATGTAGGCTACATAGTATTGCAGTCCTTCAGTTCTTCAAAAACCAAATCTACGTAAGTGCATTGTAATTTAAATTTCACATTTATCTTCTTTGAGATAACTCAATCAGAGGGCCCCATTTGATGTTCATCCGTAAGTAAACTATGCTAATAAAACAATAATATACCAGCGGCATCTTACGTAATGTTGTAGAATCAAAGCAACGGCTTCCAACATATTCAGAGTATCTGAACTGGGTTGATTCGGGGACGAAGAATTAGCCCATTGCTATTACGTTGATACTACCATAATAATGAAGTTTTTGGCAGTCTAGTCATCAGTTTTCTGAACTGTCATTTACATGGTCGAGATTTCAAATCCCTCCAGAGAATTAATTAGAACTGAGATTTATTCTCCTCACAAGCCGTGGCTACGAGAATTGCCCCTATATTCAATGGTGACATTAGATGGCGATAAAAGTGGCTGACGATCCTCACTCATATGCCGAGTCGAAGTCAAATGAAGTCGCTAGTTCTGCACTGCCTATCACGCTAACTAAATGAAGTATTCTTCTACTTTTTCTAAAAGATACGTGGATAAAAATGGGTAGTATAGAGATGCCGTAGTAGGTTAGGTTTACATCTGACAAATATTACCAGAAATTTAGACAAAATAATTACCAGTGACTATTAGCAAGCCGTTTTCACTTTGCATAAATCTGTACGGTATATTAACAACGCCGTATCATCCATTGGTACAGCTCTCTATTGGCTGCCTATGGCATCTATGAAAGACGATTAACATGCTGTGACTGTGTAAAACAAGAGTTCTTCCAAAGTCTCGCGGTGCTTGTCGATCGTTAGTTAATTAAACAATTAATCAGAACCAATTTTAGATCACTTCGTGTCGTGAGAAGCGCCGTGAGATGGCTGAGAGGGCAAGACAACGTCACAAGAACAGTAACTGTCATTCGCGATTCATGGTGTCGAGTGATGATGATGACTGGCAAGATTGGAGGAGCTAGATGAGGAGGAGGTGTAGGAGCAAGATGGGTTGTGACCATTCACAATGTAGGCCTAAGTTTAATGCAATTCAACATTCATCGTGGGCTTCTGCTGTAAGTAATGATTCGCGCAGTGATGATTTGCCGACTGGCATCCAGTCTAGATCACGGGGTCTATTCTGATTTTTCTATTCACTTGGCTAAAGTGGGAACATAATAATTACGCGTAACGTGACATGTGTTAAGGATTTTCTCCTCAACTGTATACATGAAGTCAATTCAAGCGAAGTTTCAAACAAACGAAGAGACAGAACCGGATATGACCCAGAATTCTCAGAGCCAATCTCTACTGCGTTTACCACCTGGTGTTTATCATATATGCATATATGTATATATGTATATATGTATATATATTTATATGTATATATGTTTATATGTATATATGTATATATGTATATATGTATATATGTATATATGTTTATATGTATATATGTATATATGTATATATGTATATATGTTTATATGTATATATGTATATATGTTTATATGTATATATGTATATATGTATATATGTTTATATGTATATATATTTATATGTATATATGTATATATGTATATATGTATATATGTCTATATGTATATATGTATATATGTATATATGTATATATGTTTATATGTATATATATTTATATGTGTATATGTATATATGTATATATGTTAGATCCCCATATTATATGCTTTCCTCATGCTGCATAATTATTCCTGTTGAGTTGCTGTAATCTGGTAGAAATTAATATATATTAATATTAATAGTAAATGAAAATAATATAAATTAATATATTCTGGACGCCTTTAATCTTCAAGATTCAAGAATGTCCTCAGCAGCATCAACATTTCTTATGTGGTATCATGATATGCTTTGAACTTTCCCTGCACGCATGCATGATTCACCCGGTTTACATTCTGCATTGAGGTAGTAGGCCTAATTTTAGTCATGTGCTTGGCACATTCACCATTGATGATTGTACAAACACGGTCCATTCGCCTCATCTGTTCGTCTGAATGGCCGTGAAGGCGGTTTACGTGGACAGGATATGCAGTATCTACTGTGTTACATAATCTCAGGAACATCGCAGCACAATAAGAATGATTACGCAAGGTATGTCTACGGAAAGAGTTCCTTTCTATGAGGTAGGAAAGGTCAAAGACTTTCTCATTTGAACGGTACAGAGGAATTTACTGAATCACTCGATCCGCATTTGCGCGAATACACAGCGCGTCAGGTCACAGCAGACGGTTTCAAAGCATTAGTCCTCGGACAAAAATCGAAAGAGACCGGCTCGACAGCATGCCAGCATCAATCTTTTAAAAGGTCAGGACTTAGAGAATGGTGGCAGCACTTGTACAAGAAATATCCTGGAGAATGACAGGCCAAAGATTACTTCAATCAATCAAACGATTGATGAAACTTGATATAGCTCCTCTTCAAGAAATCTTTTCAGAGGCACTTCCGGTCCAACCTCAACCAAATAACCGATTTCAGAGTGGAATAAAAATGGGGTAAAAGGAGTTCTTAGCAGTGGGAGGCTATTCCAAGCAGTCGGGCCCACAACCGTATACTTACGCAGGCCTATGTACAAAGGAATGCGATATAAGCACAAGGATTATAATATAATGCAGTTCATCGTAATTTTTCAGCTAGCTAAAGAGACTGCTCATATATATATATATATATATATATGATATAGTATATAGGCCCTATCATTATTGAAGTTCTGTATTAGTATTGCTATCATCATAGTCGTTGTTGTCATGATTATGATGTTGCTGCTGCGGGTGGTGATGGCATTGTTTGCTATAATTATTTGCTAAAATATATAGGCTCCTACTATTAGTTTTAATGAAGAAAATAAGAGTTTGCGATTACTGTTCATGTATTTATATTCTGTTGAGCACGTATACCTGTAACTGAGAGAAGAAATGTCCCTTCATAATTGAGGGAACGCGGACGGAAAGCCTGGTAGGTGATGTTAGTCAGGTACACCGACTTGAACTCAACACTGTTGCTGAAATTTTTTCTTGGTGCGTTCAGACAGAATTTCTTATCCACTCTTTCGCTCGAATTCCAGAGCTCGATCGAAGCGTAGCAGGCAGCGTTGCTGGAAGTGAAATTAATGTATTGCGGCTGAATCTGGATATCTGACCTTGAATTCTGTCCTGTGGTCACGTGGCAAGAGCATATGATGTTTTCGCGAATTCCATGCTTTGATGGATATCCTGGGCTTGATATGTTTACGAATCGACCTGTGACATGAATTGTGCCCTCAGAACATATGTCCACCGTCACGGCAGCTAAAAACAACAGAACGTAACAGAGGTTTGAGTGTTTTATGAGACGAATGTGTTAAAACCACTACAAATAGTAATATAATGAAACGCTTAATAATCCCGCTGCGATATTATCCTATGAAACATAAGAAATTATTTCAACTGCTGACGTGTTTAATAAAAAAAATGACTACAATCAGCTGCACACGCTGTCATAGGCGATCACAGGACTGTATGCCCTAAAATGAAACATGCATAGACCTAATAATGAATAGTCTCACAGAATATTCTGGGCAGTCATGAATCTTTTGTGGTCACCTATACAACCGTAGGCCTAGGCCTATTCCGGATCTTCTTAGCAATGCTGAGTAATTTTGTTCAAACAATCCTAGAAATGCACACTAGGAGGGACTGTGGAAAAATATCCACTCGTGTTTTTGAAAATTAATGTAGTCCTTTAATTTGCTCAATTACAGATATGACATTGGTCTTAATTTCGCACTTTCTTTGTAGACTAATGTGGAACCATAAAAGAGCAAAATTCTAAAGATCGTTGAATACTCGACTATCCACTAAGTGATGACTAGTACATTTTAATCTCAGCTCGTCGCTGCCACAGCCTACACCTACGAAAGGAAGCCCCTACTAGCGGCAAGGACCGACGACAGAAATTCTAGTCGGAAAAATTTCGGGCCCCTAGATAGTGAAATTTCGGGCTCCTTGGCAGAGCAATTCAGAGCTACTACCTATGCAGTTTGGATGGAAATGAGAGTGTTTTTCTAGCAAAAAATGACAATTAGTGTAGACCTAAGCTTAATATCTCGATGCTTGAAGTACAACTATTGTACTAAAAATGTAAGTAATATTGCATTTTAACATGGTAAAAATCAATAAAAATACGCTATTTAACTGATTATAATATTTTTCAGTTGTCTATTTACAGGTCCACAAAAACGACTCACCCTTGGGCATATCCTCTAACCATCCTCGAGATCTCGGTGGACCTGCTAGCGGGACTTCGGTTCATTGGGTTTTTTCTTCCCTACTGTTTCCTGTCAATCTCCTGTTATTATACCTTGTTATCTTGTCTTGTTTGATTGTCAGTGACTAATAACAACACTTTGGTATTAGTATGGGCACCAAAGGTTTGAATGCTAAGTGAAGCTGTTCGTCTGTAGGGACATACCTGAAATGTCGACGGACAATCCGGTCATTAGTCCAACCATCAACACCACCGCAACATTTGGAGGGGAAGTTGTGAAAGACATTTGCATTCTGTAACAAAATAGTTATAACGACTAGATAAATAGTTGATAGTTAATAAATAATTTACTAAGCGATCAGGTAACCACGTTGGCGTTTAGTTGATCAAAATACTTTTGATGACAAGCATGAAGGTCATTTTCAGTTTCCCAAATGATGTAATAATCTACTTCACTCAATTAACGTTTCTCTGACCGAGAATTAATAATTATTAATCTAGTCGTGAAGCACGTGCTTTGTACATCTGCTCAGACAAGCATGAGATCTCACGATCTCAGATCTCTCAGTTTATTAGCTGCTGGCAGTCGTAGGGATGTTAGAACTCCGAGTCATTAAGTTTGGATGCAAATAAAAATGTACATTATGTTTTTTATAGCGACCTTAATGATTACGGTCTCAACCCTGCGTATTTTTAAGTGAATTGATTAAGCGAGATCCTTCGCTACCGCCGTCCATTTGAATGGGGCCACGGCATTAAGGTCCACGTGGTATGCTAACCATGTTGACCCGAGATTTATAAATATATCTCTTAAATAGGCTGCCATTGGTATGCTGACCGTGTTGATCACGCATCGAAGAGCATGGGATGCGCGTTCAACCCAATGCATCTAACTGTTCCGGTGGATGGGCAAACGATGAGTTCTTCAATGGTATTACCCCATTTCACTGTCGTCACCGAAGCGCTATATCAACATTCAAATTCTGTTGCACATTAACAACCTATTTATTGAAGGTCAATAATAGCCAGAAAACACACGCAAAGTCATACTATGACTTGGGTAGTTGTATCCAAAATCCTGAGGATAAGCAGATTCGTATTCTAAGTCTGGAGAATTTGGTTTATTAGACCGAGAGCAAAGTCTATGCTGAGGTAGCTAATAAATTAAGTCTCCACAGCCTGTGTTTGTACACAGGCTGTGGAGAGCATTCATTGCTCGACTGCTACTGCAGTCGAGCAATGAACTAACTCGGTATGCATAATTGAGATGAGTTAATTGATCTCATCAGTAAGTGAACGTTTCAAGAAATTTTGACGCTGTCAGATAGACTCAGATTCGTACGAAATTCAGCCGAGCTATACAAATTATTGACACAATTAACCTGAGATATGTAGGCTTTTGTAGGCCTGCGTGTATCTGCTTGTACTATTTTTTTATTCTTGCATTGAAAGCATTTAAGAAGTCAAATTGTAACGCCATCCTTAGGCATGGTGATGCTGATGAACTGTTTCTGTGATGGCTCAATTCTGGCATTCGCTGTTTTCAGTCTTTCAACCGAAGAGTTTTAAAAAAGGGCCAAGCACTTGTAAAAATTTAAAAAATAATATTATATTCTTCAAATGACAATTGTTTCCAGAATTAAGAAGTGACTATTTAAAACGATGATGACACTTCAATATCGAATACGGAGTAAATTACGCAGTCATGATCACCCGCTCATTCATTTTCTCATTCACTTTTTCATTTTCTCATTCATTCATCCATATATATATATATATATGCCTACATGTACTAACCTAACAATGGTGATGAAAGTGCTGCAGATAAACTTCTTTCCCTTGGATCTCCTAAAATGGTCTCAAACTTTCAAAAACTCGCGACTTTTTGTCCTTCCGTGCACAAAAACTAATAACTACGAAACAGTTAAAAATCTACTTTTTATTAAGAATCTTCAAACGCGGATTAGCGACGCAAGTGCTTCGGTTCACACACTCAGAATACATGTATGTAAGGTATATAGGAGTACTACAAGGACATCCAGTGCCTATAGCTAAGACCATGCGTCAGAGCATCACGCGCCTGGGTGAATCTAACTGGAATCAACAGCCTGCTACTGCTGCAGAAGGACAACGCATGTTATATATATTCAACCTAAGTAGGACAACTACAACAAGCCTACGTAGAAAGATTACTGTAGAAGCGTCCAGCAACTGTTACGAGGATCAGCTGAATAGGCCTCGTTTATAAACGAGACATCTGATAGTTACTTGACGTCTTTGTACAATGTGGCAACTGTGTTACTGATCCGCTGCCTTCTTTTCTGCTCACAACAATTCCTCTATTCTGTTCATATGACACAATATTCTGGATCTGGTGACGCACGGGTTTGAGGCGAGATGTCATGTGTAACTTTCCTAAATTTTCAGGCTTCGATCCTAAGAACTTAATTTGTCCGTTGATGGAACAGAAAATTGCCAGTAAATTAACGATCGCTTTGAGAAAAACGATAATTGAATTGATTGCTTTGTGCAGAGGGAGTTTGTCACCCATTGTAAGTTAATCAATAAAATTCATGTTTTACGTGACGTTGGTCAACCAAACCATCTGCCTAGATTTGATCAGATCAGTGTCCAAGTTTGTTCTCGAGAAACAGTAATGAAGTCATTCGTTGAAGTAAAGATATTTCTTTAGTTTCAATAAGAATGTTTACTGGATTACAACATCAGTTGTATTTTGAGATTATTATCTTCGTACAGTGATTTGTTTTGATGGCTTTAATTAATATGACACGTTCCGACAACTGAGCATCCTATAATAGAACACATGTTCAGTTCCGGCTGGCAGAGACTAACTAAAAATCTCTTACTGATAAATTATAATGTGACAATTCTATAAATTAAGTAGGGTCAAAAGGTTGGACTAGGTTTCTTAGAGTAGCGCTATAAAAGTCCTCCTTGTATGAATAAATCAGAGAACAAAAGCTGCAGTTTCATTCCAACATACACTGAATGTTCTGCATATACATGTATTGTCATTGTATCAAAATGGTCAGAGCTGCTACGTTAAGAGGATCAACCCGTCTACTGACGTAAGGAAAAAGCGACATTGATATTTTTATGCAACCTTGATGTTGTCCAATAGGTAGGAGCAAATATTCTGGTCTCATAATGCAATGCAGAATGGACGACATTTTCTTGAGACACATCATTGGCTGTAATTCTCTTAAAAGAAATCATGCCTTTCCTCAGTTCCATCACTCAGACGGACTCAGTGCACAAGATTGACACATTCATGAGTTCGAAAAAAATTAACTCTACGCAAAACCTTACAGCACGATAGTACTGACGTGTGATGACCCTGGGCTTTCAAGTCTACAGAAAATTGAAACGGTAACATCGGACAATCACTAGGTTTCGAAATTACTCTACTGGATAAAGTCCTTCAACGAAGCTTCCGATGGTTTGTTATTTGACCGAGTTCCATGCAAAGCACGGGCAACACAGAATGCTCTTCCTGGCATGTTTCCTTTACGCGCTAGCTGACATGTATGTACCTTTTCAGTCTACAGTATTTAGTGGCTTAGGCCTATGTGCCCATTATAACAAAGCACTTACTATTTGGCGTGTTTACTCTTTGATCCTAGGCATGGCAAACAGTCAGCGATTGTGTGTTGTATCGTGAAATAGATATAATTATCTGGCTTAGGGCCTCTGTTTCAGCTTTAGTCACTTTATCGGTTGAATCTGGTTCCGATTGGTCGTTTCTAGAGGCGGATTTCTCTGCTCTGCTGCTTGTCACGTGTTGTCTCTCATTCGTCGGGTTCAAAGAAAAAATTCTGTTTCGTTCGGTGCAGTGATTCAAACCAATCCGTGAGAACTTTTCTGAACAGCCGATAGATGCCATAAGTCTGAGCGTATACCAATTGTAACGATTGACTGGTTCCGTAGTTGACCTACGTCGTCTGTCATGCAATTGCAACAGTCTGCCTAAAACCGCTGAATAGAACAACAAATCGATAGACCTAGGGAACCACACAAAATACCCTCTTAACTTTTTTTGACAAATATAATTTGGCAAATGTTTGTCACACTGCGTGTCTCCTAGTTTATTATACACGAAGTGCTCTGTGTCATTATAGTATCTAAAGACCTAATCTGTCACTTCTCTAAGCGCCGTTGTTATTGCACTACACAAGTCATCAGTATAAATAGTTGCTTCGGATGTAACCTTATGCCTAATTATGGTCCACCTTAGTTCGTCAGCTCCAAACTTCTTCAGCGCCACTCGAAAGGCAAGCGCATGGCGCCGGATAATATTCACGAACGTTTCGTTGAGTGACTTATTTGCTTGAGCGATAACAAGAGATTAGTGGCTGGCGTTATTCCAATGCTTTGTTAAGATACGTTTTAAACTGAATTATTGGTCTAATGCGGAATCGATGGGCAGCCACTGTAATGACGCGATTTGTATTAATTCTACCTGTTTTTTATGGCTCGCTGTATAAAATTCTGAACCATTTGTAGATGAGCTAATATCGTCGGTCATTTTATTCAGCCAGCTAATAATTGTGAAACAACGAACATTAGCGTAATAAATATGCGTTTAGCTTTGATATAGATATCGCTAGGCTAGAGCAACTACATCTTATCATTGCCAATGAGCTTGATATGTTTCAGTTTAACCTGTTTTAAAATATAGGCCTATAGTTACGGACTGGATCAATTAAAGTAAAGAAGCATTAAGTAATCCTTCATTTAGACTAATTGAAATTGTCTAATTGATAGGCTTTCATTAAAAAATTTCCACTTTGCTAATATACTAAATTATATTTCTTGAAATGGCAATTTTTATAGCGCCGATTTCTAATGCACAAGCCATCAAGCGATGTCGCTCCGAAACCAAGCCGTGATCTGATCAGTATTCAGATTGACATCGACATTGATAATAAGCTTCATTCGTGCTGCCTATCCACCTCAGCCTACCTTTTCGCCCGTTGTCTTCTCATCGACTATGATCGATGATCACTTCTTCAATTGATAATTAACATAATAATTACTGGTATTTAAAAGCTTACTCTGATAGGAAAGAAGACATTTGAGACGAGATTTGACAAAATCATCACAGTCAGACAATATTATAATGCGGCCTGAATAATTATTACAACAACAATAATAACAGAAATAGTTCATTTTAAATTAACCAACGTATTTTGACAAAATCGTACATTTGTTATTGCAAATAAAATTTGCCTATACTTTGATAAACAAATCTGTCAATAATATAATTGGTCAAATAGAGTCAGTGTTTTGACTTTAATATCAATGCATAGCCTACAGTGTTCGAGATGGGCCTCGGCCTACTGTTACTGGCCAGTCTGGACAGCTGGGCTTTCTGGCTAGGATATGAATGTATGGTCTCCTTGACTCCTTGACTCCTACACCACGTGGTCAATGAAATATAAAAACCGAAGAAGCTTAGCGAATGTCCAGACCTTGGCTGGATGTGTGTCGCCGTATACTGTCCTTTGCCTAATGGTAAACATGTCTCAGTGCTCACAGTTCGTTTATTATTTTAAATATGACACCTCGCCGCCAAGTCGTTCAGATTCAGCCTACTGCATAAATAACCTTCATAAATAGACCTTAGGTGCAATTTGCGTCCTATAAACTGATATTGTCATAGCGGCTTTGCGATCCTCTTCTTAGCGACTCATAAACGGAACCTGAACAGAACCTAGAATAGGTAAGGAAACAACAGTTAATTTAGGCCTATTCTATTTTTAAATGGAGGAAGGTGGTCGTAATGGTCGCAGTCTGTGGACAGGACAGATGACGTCGATGATGATGATGATGATGATGTCAAAGATGGAGACGATGATGGAACGAACGATTCAACCCTTGCACCCTCGTTGCCTTCGTCGTCGGTCGAGGCAACTGGGTTGTCGTAGGTTGCAACACGAGGTTCGTCGTAGGCAGGTTCCGGTTGCTGCTGCTGCTGATCGATGTCGTCCTCTATGCTCGTGTTTGATCTGTTCGTCGGTAGATGGCCATCACCGGCGGCCTCTTCCGCCGTCAAATAGCAGGTCGTCAGCGGCAGGACGAACGCTGGCTTGTCCTTTCCTCGTCGTCCCTGTCCCATGTCAGTGTATGTGGGGTTGATGTTATCCGGGTACTCGTAGTCCGAGTAGTCGACGGTCATTCGCCCTGACTCCGATAGAGCGGCCACGGCGGCCGTTGCCGCCAGGTCTGGTTCGCTTTCGTTGTACGTTGAAATGCTTTGCGTTGCCTGCGGTAGATCTATGACGTCGTAGAAGGTACTGGCTGTTATTCCGTTGGTTTTACCCACTCTTTGTCCAGTGTACATCTCGACCTGCAACACTGGAATTGGGATCGGTGGTCTGTTAGTGCAGCTGCGAGGCAACGTCTGGGGACCGATGAAGGCAGAGTCTGGCAGGCACTGTGCAGACGAGGTACCGACGAATTCCGTTCCTGGCCAGCTGGCAGCCGAGGGTGATGAGCAGCCACCACTTATGGGCCACCATTGACTGTCAACGCCGTCGGGTTCCGTGTAGGGAAGACAGAGTGCGTCCGGTCTGTGGGGGGCGATGGGGTCGTTGCTCAGAGTCTCGTTCTGTTGGTTTGCTCGCCTCCTGTTCAGTTCGACAGAATCAACATAAACTTTTGATTTTTCGAAGCAGTATTTGTTTTCAAATTCATCGTTAAAACACTACGTTATTATAGCAATGACCTGGTATAGTGTGATTTAAGCACAAAGTGACGCTAAATAACCGGCCATTGCGTAAACGAGTTCAGTATATACTTCAATAAGATAGACTGGCTTTAAATAAACATCGAGATTCCGTGATAAGAAAGAAATGATTAATAAATTCCGTCATTAAAATATCTAATGTGAAGAAGTGAAGTGAAGATAAAGAAGAGTAGTACTTTAAGCTACAGTTACGAAGCAGTCATGGCACTTATTAAGTGCTAGAGACCTCATTTCTTAGCATTGGTATAATGAGGACTGGTGGTCAGTCCTCTTCCTCGATGGTCAGTCCTCTTCCCACCGACAGTGTACGGTCAATGTACTCATCATATCTGATTTTTGGCTAGAGGAGCACGAGGAACAGAAATCTCGAGTCAAATATCTGCCATAGCGGGGATTTAAACTCCCGATCTCTCGAGTTCCTTCCATCATGCTAACCACTATACTTCGCTGTTTTTTCTGCGATTTTCCAAATGTCATGCATATACCGACATGAGCATATAATTATTAGCTGCCATCACTGTAAACATTTTGAGCGTGCTAGGCTTCTTGACAGACGTTTTATTTCGTCTTAGTATCCTGATTTTCATCTTGGCCTAGGTTGGCAAATGTGCTATGAATCGTTAAATAGGATGTGTTCTGTGTAGTATACTTTAGTGTTACCTGTGCGTTATGATTTCGTAAGCCATGAAAACGATCAGAAGAACGAAGACAGCCGAAGCGACGCCAACGCTGATGGCAATTACCTTGACTGGAAGAAAAACAAGTAGGCTATAATAATCAATAAATAAAACAGTCACACTGCAGCAACCGGGATTAAGCCATGCAGTTATAGCTAAACTTTAGCAAGGCCTAATTATTACGACCAGCGTCAGGTAATTTCTGTTCTTTATAACTGAGAAAATATCTGTGAGCTGACTTGGAAGAGCCAATGCATAGAGGTTGTTCTGCCATATAGAACTCTTTATGTACTAACTAAAACGTTAAGAAGAATAGTTTTGAGAGATTAATATCGTTCTCGCTTAAATGCAAGTTATCGAACTTCTTTGGCTTACAGACAGGCGTTAAAGACATTTGTACAATTTCATTTTATTTTCAAACCGACTGCAACGCAGCACGATAAAAGTACAGTAATAAACAGTTATCACAGGAGTCGAATTTAACTGTCGGCAGCTATGCAAGGCGTCCATTACGCTATACATCTAATTTGACCAAAGAAGGACTAGTCAACCTTACAAAGGATACGGTTATTGAACTAGCTTTCTCAACTCTACGCCCCAGTGTGTTATCTCTTAAGCTTACTCTACGACCCCCCTTGTTAGTGACTGATATATTTGTATGACGGCAAACCTTTATAGTACTCGAGGCTTTCATCATTTCCACTCTTCGGTCCCAGTTGGTTGCTCGTCGTCGTAATCATCTGCTCCGATGTTCTGCCGCTGATCGTGTTGTCCCTGTTCTCACCAGCAGTGGTAGTACCACTACTCTCTGTGATCGATCCATTAGTTGTCATAGGCTCATCCGTTGTAATAGACTCACTGGCAGTGTCAGACCAGCCAGTCGTGATTGGCTGACTATCTTGTGATGGGCTGATGACGTCTGTACCGTTTGATGACGGTCGCTTTGTGCTAGGTCTGACTGCGTATTCGGGTTGCCAAGTCGGTTCAGAATGGGTCACCGGTGGCCGTACCTCTTGGTTGCAGGACACAGATAAATCCACTTCAGGAGCGGCTGAAACAAAAGCAACACTTAGAAACTACATCCTGGTGTTTTGATAACTTGAGTAGATCCAACAGTTTACGATCGTACAGATTAATTATATTGCAGAATCGAGCTTTTCAATTTATTCGCTAAACATCTTTACCAGATATATATGTCCCACTATATCTTCATCTTCTCATGTTGAAGTATTTTTTATAGAGTATAGATAACATTATTCCCAAGCGAATGGGTTTAAAAAAACTAGATTTACGGCCAAACCATTACCTGCTGCCTACCTATTCCATTCCATTCTATTCTATTCTATTTGCGGATTTATAAAGCGCCTCCCTCAGTACAACTTAATCAGAGGCGCTCACAGTGAGAAGAATCCCTCGAGAAAGATAGGTCTTACGAGAGCAAACAGAAACCGTTGCGCAAGCAGACAAGATTTTAACCTTACCTTCAAACCCGTTCATTTAGTTACGATCGACACAAACATACGTAAATTGTCAATTATATATATGTATACAGCGGTCCCATGACAAGTCGGGTAATCCCGATGGCCTTGGCGAGAAAGCAAGTTGAAGGAGATGGAGCTTACTTTTTAGACATCAAACATCTGACGGAGATGAACAGGACATTGACAGCGAATTGAAACGTTTTGGTGGACCAGCTGCAGAGAACGCATCACTACTCTGTTTGGTAGCAGCAGTATTCATTGAGTGATACATTGAGACTTTATGCTGTGGATAATTAAATAGAAGTTATTGTGTTACTGTTATTGCTACTACTTCATGTTGACCACATTCATTCAGTCTGACTAACATACATACATAGTCTATATACGATTGGAGGCAACAGAGAACGAACTTCAACTCACTGTGTATCAAAAGAATAAACGTAGCGGAAGGATTTTCCGAAGGCAGTTCTTCTCTGTGAAACTCAATAACGACGAATGCTTCTGATGTCCTGTTGAGGGCATAAGTCACGAGTTTCTCATCCTTTAGGTCCATTGGAGGACACAGCCGAAGAGCGGTTTCATTGGCGGCTGATGATGATGATGATGATGATGGGGAGGAGGAGGAGTAGGAGTAGGAGTATGAGGTGGAAGATGAGGAGGAGAAGGAAGAGGAGGAGGACGTGGATAACGATGCCCAACATCGTTTGGGATCAGTTCGCAATTTGTCGAAGACAAGGACAGTCGCCCGGATGCTAATGTTAACAGCAGTAACACGATTAGCTAGCGTTGTTCCGTTTGAGGAACTGTTTTCAGCCGTTGTTGTTGGTGAAACTTTGCAGCTGCAGTTCATGTTTGAATTGTCCACCTGCGTCGAATGGTTTGGACTGACGATGAACAGTCTATTGTGCCCAGAGATCTTCGACCAACCATATCCTTCGCAGATATTTATTGTTACGTCGTCTGAATAAAAAAAAACGTGTCTCAATGATCAATCTATCATTTAATTCTGGTTTATCAATGCAACGGGCATGCATATTGAACCATTAGTGTTTTTGCAATCGAGAGACGGGAATCAATCAGCGTATGTTTTGCATAGTTCCTTGAGAATGAAATAACTGTCAACTGAGTTGGGGAGGGTGAAGATGGATTGAACCAGAGCGAATAATCAGTGGTATGAATAGGAGGTAACGGTTGATAGAGTACATTACATCATGATATATAAGCAGATTTTGTGCAATGCAGGGAGTGCTGCTTAATAAAGACGTGCGTATGCATACATACATGTATAATTTACAAATATGTGTGAATGCATAACCGTAGAGACATGTATATATATGTGTGTCTGCCTATGTATAATATGAGTATAAATGCATTGATGTCTAATTGTCCATATGCTTATGTGTGCCTGCGTGTATGCATTTATGTATGTATGTATATTCACATGTATTTATATGCATGCATATATGTATGTATGCATGTATGAATGTATGGTTGTAGATGTAGGTGTGTGCATGTGTGTCTGTATATATATATATATATATATGCACACAAAGCAAGATATAAAGATATATTATATTCATACAGTGTTTACACGTACGTAAAACGTACATTAACGTATGCATACATACAAAATATACATACAATGTCATACATGCGCACATGCTATTGTAGGCATGCTACTGAATAGGTGCATACCTTTGAGCCCTGAAGATCCTCCTAAAAGTAGCCATACTGCAACTGCAGACGTCAAAGCGATTAGCATTGCGATGCCCTGAATGTCTGCAATAAAAATAATTTGCAATCAATTATGATCAATGAATGATCATAACTTTCATTGCTTGCCCAACTCTATGTATGCGAATGAGAGTAGTTCAACTGTTGAAAAGGTGTAATGGCATTTTCCAGCCAGAAAGTTAAGTTCCTGAAGAAGGTATTTATAGGCAAGAAACTGAAGTCAATAGAAAGGTAGTTGCAGTTAAAAAATTATACCCACAGGAAGGTCAGTCCCAGTAGAAAATAATTTGGATTACATACATAAAAATATGGTCTTTCTTTCTACTTAGACGGTCAACGCAACGTAACAATGACGCTGTAATTTATCTACTTTCTGTTTTCCACTCAGAACAGGTAGCGGAAAAAATACATAATACGTACAGGTTACAAGCTGCTCGAAGTACTCAAGGTACAAAATATGGATTCCCAGTGTGCTATGAAGTTTACAAACGCATGAGTCTCGGTCTTTGAAAGGCCTTTAGTTTGATTGGAATGCTGCTTAGCCTACTGACACGCAGGCACAACTGCAAACAACTTCCTCAGACGGTTATATGTTTTGTGAAATATCTTTGGTTTGCAGCTTGACGGGGACTTGATTTCAATATAAAGCTACACGTATTTTCTTAAAGCGAGCCAAAGGTTTCGTCTAAATTTTCAATATATTTCTTAAAACAGCGCCGGTAGATGAGCTGGTGTCTTTTACAAGGTCTTTGTGCATTGCGATGATATTTGGAGAGTTACATTACATTTAGCTCGGAAAATCACCTATAGCCCATTGATCGTATATCCTTTGTCCATTGAGGTGATACCAACGAAGTAAAGGATGATTTGAACTGAAAATATAAATTCTAAATCAAATTCTGATCTAGGAATTTCGAATCATCTTGTAACAGCGCATCGTGGAACAAATCCGCAAACTTTGATTCGCATACATCATCGGGTCGCGATTGTAAGGTAAGCTAGCTAGCATTTGAACTTTTAAAAGTTCAGTGGAGTTGAAAATGTGAGACAACATTCAACAAACTGGTCTTCAATTCTGCTGAATTAGAGTCAGAGATAAACTAGAGGCTTTTTGTCGCGCGCGTGCCAGACTGTTGTAGAACGAAGCTGACCACGAAGAAGCCACCATGGTGCACATACCACGATCAGTAATAAGCCATAACTGAAAAACTTACCTATGGGCGAATCGTTGATCTAGCTTCCGATGTGCGTGTAAGAACTTGTAGAAGACAATAGTACGGTTGTCGAACTAGGATTGATGCGCCCCGCGACCCCAACCGCATCTTATAGGGTCGTTATCTGTGCTCAAGTCAAGTGGTCAAGCAAACTAAGGCTCGAGCAAACGAAGCTATGGCTGAGAGTAGCCACTCGCGCTTTGCCCCACGAGAAGACTGATTGCTGGAACGTAATAGGCCAGGGCTACACACGGCAATACGAACCCGAACCCATTCACATGCGACCCTGTACATAAATAGCAATTTAGATACATGCGTGTGTGTGTGTGTGTGTGTGTGTTTGTGTGGGCAAATATGCAGGTTTGTGTACCAGCAGGGCAAAGGGATGGCAGACCCTCTTCCTTGTACCGATCAAAAACCTTGCCCCTTCGAGTGTCTCTATATTTATACTCGCCGGTGATCCCGTTTTCTAGCATTCTCATGACGATACGTGAATATGTTTACATGTTTATTACCCTATGTGTGTTTCACCGTGATGCAGATGTCGGGCCATAGGGCCTACTTGCCTTCATCCATCCATTCATTCATTCATTCATTCATTCGCCTGCTAACAAGTTCGCTGTATTGTCATTAAAGCGAAATTGATAACAGACGATTTTTTTTGAATTTTTTTTACAAATACGAACACCATTTTTGAACACGTATGCCATTTGGGATTTTATTCCATGTATTTGAACCGACACATTTAACAGAGAACTTGCTGCCATAGAAAAGTTCATAATAGTAGTCAGAGGAAGAGCGCAGGGTAAAGGAGTTAATGCTGGAAATGGGTCAAATGTAGTTATTAAAAATCGAAGGAAATAATTTATTTTGCTATAGAGTAAGTTGTAGTAGTAAGTTGTTCCAGTCTTGGTACACGCCTATGCATACGTACATAGTATTACATACATTATATGCATACATATATATGTGCATGGTTACATCTGCATGCATACATACATACATACATACATAGCAATTTATACATAGATATGTATGAATGCATGCATAAAAACTACATACATGCATATATGCATAGATGCAGACACGTTTTGGCCATAGACTAATGTACATGCCTACATACAAAGTATAGATATACACACTTACACACACGAAGACATACCTTTTCATTTTATGCTACGTGTCTGGATACATAAACTTATATATTTTATGTAATCTCGTGTTCATATAATATACAGAAGCTGTAACTATTAATCTTGCATGGTCAGCATATTACAGGTCATGGATGATGTTCGGTTAGGTTCAATAAAATTGAATTGGATGAAGAATTATTCTTTTAACCTCTGTTTTGAATATGTAGCCTATACAAAACTAATTACATACGCGTCTAAATTTAGTCAATGCATTATACAACAAGCAATCACAATTTCGAAATGTGTGTCGATGAAAGGTGCATTGTCTTAGTCTGAGACGTATCTTGATCATCATTAAGCGATTAAGTCGTGACGATACATAATTGAACCGATCGATACTTTATGGGTGGGATGGTTGATGAATCGATTTTAATTAGGATCTCATATCACAATTTAACTTCGTCGAATATTTGCTTAGTTCTTTGGTCGATAGCGAGGGTTGAGTGCCTACGAGAGGGTTAAAGGTCTTCGCTTGCCACCCCAGAGTCGACTTCTTGTGTGATAAGAAAGACGTCTATGCACTTTCGACGGCGCATCACATGAGATGTACCGTGGGCCACAACGATCCTCAATTATATTGTTTGAGAATATAAACGTCATATGCGATCCATCTACTTCGATTTCTTCGAAGTCATCGTCGGCGTCTACGCTTTGGCCTCTTGATCGGTTCTAGTGCATTTGCACCCTTAAATACGGCTCAGTTATGTCCTTAAAGATATGTTTGTATATTTGTTTGTGTGTTTGTGTTTGTGTTTGCGTGCGTGCGTGCGTGTGTGTGTAAATACGTTTATTAATTATAGTGCATTTATTACAGCTCGAATGTATGGGGATATGTGTGTGTGTGTGTGTATGTGTGCGTTTAGGGGTTCGTGCCTATATGTACGTGTGTGTCTATGCATAATTACGTATCCTTATCTACGTATGCATATATGTATGCACATTTGCATGTATGTATGGAATGCATGTATGCATATGCCTGTATTATATGCATGTACATGTTTATATATGCAGGGGAAACTCCGGGTACCTAGGCAGAGCAGTCACGGGTCTCAAGACTATGGATGAAAAAAGGCAACATTCATGGATTTAGTTGCAGGACGTCGCTTATGATACTCTCGTAAGTTAATTGCGTGCCCTTTCCCAGGCCCCTACAAATTTCCGGGCCCTCATTTGCCAACCCCCTACCCGCCCCACACACCTATCACCTCTCGGTGGGCTTGTATGTATAAATGAATGAATGAATGCTTGTGTTATTGAAGAACTGCAGTAATTTGACATCGTATGCTTAATATCAACATGCGAACAATAATTATTGCTTTGAAAGCATTGTTCAATGTGTGTGTCTCCAATCCTTCCCTCCTCGGCTCATATCCCTAACGTCGCATTTCGATGTATTTATTTTAGGTCAGCATTACTGATCTTAGTAGAATGCAATAATAAAGCCCACATATTCGATTATTAAAATCCCACCTCTTCAAGAATTCCTCCCCTAATCCATCCAACCCCGTAGGAGTAGAGGCTTAAGAGTACTTTTGCTCAACATCTCATCGTTCGTTACAGTTTCTCGATCTCTAGTCCTCTGAAAACCGGACTCAGAACTTCGTTTGGCATATCTGAACAACCCCTCTGACTTGACGCAGCATACGTGAATGAGCCGATTAGCTTTGCAGAGGCGCTAAAGAAACTTCAGTTTGCGATTATGATTATGTAAACATAATCATCATGTATGCTCACTTTTGTAGGTCTATGAGAGCATCAGAGCCTTCAGCGTATATCTTAATTGCTTATCAACAGACTTTTCGTAATGTATGCGAAAACGACTTCTACCAAAGTCTTGCCCGTTGACTGGGTTGTGAGTCACCCAATAACAGTAGTAGTGGTAGTAGTAGTAGTAGTAGTAGTAGTAGTAGTAGTAGTAGTAGTAGTAGTAGTAGTAGTAGTAGTAGGTGGTAGAGGTGGAGTAGTAGTAGTAGTAGTAGTAGTAGTTATTATTAATATTATTATCAATAATAATAATATTAATAATAAAAATAAAAATAATAATATCGTTCACACCTGCGCCACCTCGTATATAACATCCCTGTATACATGCATATGCATCTGTTCGCTTTAAAATTCTATCTGGGAGTCTCTCATCCTCTTTTGCTTTTCTCAAAACCTACTTCTTCTCGCTGGGCCTTTCACACTGGCAGCGCTTATGAACGGTCCACCCCACTATTGGCGCTTTTTAAATGCTCAAATACAATACAATCCTAGGCGGGTGCGGAGGGGCAAGACTTCGAAATACAAGGGGCAACCTTCCAACCGATGGCCATAGAGACTTTGGGCCGGTCGGCAGCAGATTTCATTGGCGAAATTGGCAACCGCACCTCCTTCTCCAGTGGCGACAGACGGGAAACTGCATCCAGCTTTACAAACTGGTTGCTTTTAATGTCACTTTTCCTTTGACCCATAAAGACGAGGTCTAACCCTACAGACAACTATTTCAATAGTGATTTCTAAGTCGCATGCGGTGCCTCCGTTTCCTCCATAGGCACACATGGTCTCTGTCCTGCTCATTGGGTTTTGGTCGACAAGACAGGTACAGCAGCATTAACGATCTCATCTACCGCAGCCTCAATAGAGCCGGTGTCCCTGCAGTCAAGGAACTATCAGGTCTGTGCAGATCAGACAGAAAGAGACCGGACAGGCAGACCCTGATACCGTGGAATACGGGGCGGGCTTTACTGTGGGACGCGACAGAGGTGGACACGGTTCCCGCTTCCTACATCCTCCGACAGCCGCCGCGGCTGAAGGGGCAGCGGAGATAGCAGCGGCAAGGACGCACGCAAGATATTTGGAGCTTGAGCAGAGGTACACCTTCGCACCTGTTGCTGTATAAACATTTTGTTACCCTCAACAGTGAGGGTCTCGCATTCTTATCGGAGACCGGAAGCCGACTGGTGAAGGTGGCACCCGAAAAGTAAGCTTTCTCTTCCAGAGCTTGTCGGCAATGATCCAGCGGATCAACGCGGTGGCTTTCCAGGGAACCATGTTAAGGCTCCAAGTACCTGTTAGGCGACCTAACCGGTGACCCGAGGACAGAGCTGATGTCAACGTTCATGACGAACAATAATAACTGTCTTATGTACAATAATAATAATAAAAATAATAACAATAATAGTAATAATAATAATAATAATAATGATAATAATAATAATAATGATAATAATAATAATAATTTATCCCTCCCCACCACACATGATTTTGTGCCAGTGGCCATCGAATCACTGGGCCCCATAAACCGCACCAGAGCTGGGCCACCGTATGACACAGGCAACGGGAGACCCACGCGAAACAACTCATCTTTTTCAACGTCTATCTACTTGTACACAACGTTTTAAAGCAGTGGCATTCAGGGGCTCTTTCGTTCAGCCCGATGGGGACGAAAACGTATAACAGTAATAATAATAATAACAACAGTAATAGCAATGACAATGATATTAATAATAATAATAATAATAATAATAATAATAATAATAATAATGATAATAATAATAATAATAATAATAATAATAATAATAATAATAAAGAACCAATAATTATAATGATAATGATAATCAAACAGCTTACTCGAAGCATTTTATTCTCAGGGTGTTCCCATATTAATTAACCTACACAGCAGTGGTTCTCAGCCTTTTTGACATGGGGACCCACTTTGCAGCATCTAGATCCTAACGAGACCCGCCACTCCAAAATCTGGCAGCATGTATTAGACAATTTACATAGCGCCTTATAGGAACCTCTCGAAGGTGCTAAACGTATAGCTACCCAACAGATCTAAACAAATGCGATTTGAGTTATTTAGAAAAGTTGGCTGCATACAGTGCAATGTTGCGAAGTTGTAAAGGAAGAGCGTTTCAGAATGATGGTCCAAAGCATGAGAAGGCACTGTTTGTCCGCATCGATGAACGGGAGCGCGAAACCATCAAGTCCCCGCAAGCCACATCACGCAAGGATCGACGACCTGGCTGGCTAGATACGAGGAGACAGAGCTCCCTGATGTATTCTGGAGCCGAGCCAACCACCGATGTCCGTCCCATGAGGATGATCTTGAATGTGATCCTATCCTCAACCGCAAGCCAGTGCAGTGTGTCACGCATATAGCTTGAAATATGCGAGTATTTTGGCAGCTTGGCAACGACTCTGGGGCGCAGTTGAGAACAGATTAAAGCTGTCTACTGCGGAACTTTGGCAGACACCAATGCAGTAGTCCTGGCGAGTCAGCACGAAGGAGAGGACAAGTCATAGCGGCGTCCATTGACAGATTTCGCCGAATGACTCTAATCTGGCGCAGTTGATAAAAGCAAGATATGCAAAGGGAACTGACATGTTCCTCCAAGGACAGGTCTTCATCCAGAAGAACTCCCGGGTTCCGGACGACGGGTTGTACCTTCCAATGAGGAAATGCTGTTTTAATTGACGCCTTGTCAACCCTCAAACCCGCTTGTCTCGTGCCCAGCCACAAAAATTCAGTTTTATCCGGGTTCAATCTTAGACGATTGGAGGACATCCAGATTTGCACTTGCTCCACATTTGCCAAGATTTTTGACACACACTCCAGTGCCTCAGATGGACTGCATGTCAAGTACTGTTGGGAATATTGATCCGGGCTCCAAGAGTACATTATGATCTTTGTTAAATGAGTAAGTCACGCATTTAAGCATTCTACGACTAACCATGATAGCGTATAACAAACTGTAAAAAAATCATAATAAAATTATATAATGTCAGAAAAAATTATATTTTAAAAAACCTTTATATTTTGACTTACATTGAGACACAAACACTGTTAATGAGATGGCGGGGCTTGCATTCTGGTCAGAAGTAGGCTCTAAGTCAATACGTGGGCTGATGTTGGTTAGACACAATCTTAAGTCATTATTTACACAGAGCCTATTCTATAATTATTTAGTCTTGGTTGTAATCATAGCTGAACAGCCGGTCTCACAGAGGTATACGTAGTTTCAATTGGCAGCAACACTGACAAGGCCTCGATTTATAGAGAATAAAGCGCATTACATTCACGTTACAGTATTTTTCAGTGGAAAAAATGCACAGATTTCGAAGAAAAGTTGGTGACCCACTTGGATATCCGTTGCGACCCACTTGCGTGTCGCGACACACAGGTTGAGAATCACTGCGATACAGGCATGTTTTCCCAATTTATTCTCATATCAGTAAACTTATTCAAGCTTACGTGCTTTCGATCTGCCCACTTAGTTAACCTATCCAGGCCCAGGCATGTGATTCTCATGTATAATAATCCGGTTAAGGTGTCAGAAAAGCTTATTTACAAAGTACAATCTGTTTACGTGAGTGAAGTAAATAAATGGCGTGTAGCCTTGAACTGTCCCTCTTCAAAAGCACTTCCTTCAATGCGTTGCCCAAAATTAGGCTCACTCCACAATCATGGTCATACGACTGACCTCTTCAAAGTGTCGCAAGGTACAGGGTTTGGGATATATGCATCGTAAGCGAGCTCTTCAAGCAGAAAACTGGTTGCAACTAGTTCCAAACTCACCAACGATATTTCATCAACATCCATCGAAATGATTTCCCCATTAGGTTTAGGTTGTACGGCGCCATTGTAGTGGTTAGGGCCGCGTTTACGACGCCTTATAAATCGATGTTGCTGTTGTTGTTGTTGTTGTTATTATTATTATTATTATTATTATTATTATTATTATTATTATTATTATTATTATTATAAGCTACAACAGTTCAACCTAGATGATGTTTGACTGCACGTGCCCCATTTGTTTGTCCTGTAGACGCGAGATTTTTGTCCGTCCTAATAAAGACACGACGCCATTTTGTGGCGGTGGCGCTGTTGCTCAGTTAGATTGAATTAAATTAAACCGATTGTAGATGACGAAAACAGACAACGAATGACGCCCTCAATGTATTGAAGTTAAATTTAGGCTATATATTAATCTTCCTTATTAGTTTGCTGGTTGCGCAACACTTCCGCTGGAGACGCAATTTCCTGGAGGAATGACGTTCGTGTCTCTATAGAAGTTGACTGCGTAGAAAGTTAAATCGTATTATCAACTAAGGCGAGTGTACTCGTAATCATAATGGTAAAATCAAGATTTCTATAGCGTCATTTGAAAACTATGGCACCAGCATATTCACGAGCACTGTATACATTTTGAAGACAGCGCTGAGATTGAACTAAACTGTGTTCTCCAGCAAATGCAGCAGACCTATTAGCTCTTAGCTATTCGTATCGTTAAATTATTTTTATTTATTGAGCAGCCTATGACTTCATAGCGATATAATTAACACCCAATCGAGAATAAACAAAGGTTTAATATAAGGCTTTGCCATGACTAGGGCATGTATATATGTGTGTAGGCCTAAATGTAGTTTGTGTATATTTGTGCCAAGTGTCGTTCTCCATGCTAGTCTTAGCTATCAAGCCCAGTTATATACTGCTCCAACTTGGCAGTAGGCTATGGTTATACGTTCAGAAGAAGGATGGTCAGCAGAAACAATGACATCATCCTGAACCTGTTAAAAAGCTTTGGTTAGACTTCATATAGAGTACTTTGTTCAAGTATGGAGTCGTTTTATGCTAGAGTTAAGGACAAGCTAGAAAAGATGATTAGAGAATTTGGGACATTGACGCAGGCTTTATGCTCTAGGAAAGATCGGCTCAATATGCGCTAAGATGACACTGCCAAAGAAGCCACAATCGATCAGATAGAAATACTGAGAAATATCAGCTAAATAATAACGACGCAATAAAGAAAAAAGAGATAGAGAGAAGCTGCATTGTGACAGACAATCTGGTTGCCTCAGTGTGCTCACTCGACCGTTAGTCGCTTCTCGATCGGTCGTGTACCAAAGTACGTTGTCCCTATCTACCTATTCATAGCCATAAAAGATATTATGTCCTGTCGTTGGATTGTTGTGATGGGTTTCGCCTCAGTCGGAGGATTCTTCGACCTCCGAGGAGCAACACTTCTGACCAGCTTCCAAATGACAGCCTAAACGAATATTTCTCAACCTAGTATTTCTCAACTGAAACTTGGATTGCTTAATAAAACCGAACGTCTCTCTCAAAGCTGAAGTAGCCTACCACGCATCTGCGGTTTCTCTCAATAGAGTCGTGCAAACAGGAGTAGGTACTACACTTAACTTTTTAGCTACACGTATATTGCAGAATAAATTTCAATTCGCATCTTTGACCTTGTGAGGGACAGTTCATCTAGATAAAATCCACCACTTATCCTTAAGTGACTGGCACTGAAGTAGGTCTACTCTGGCTGAACTAATCGGGCTATGCAAAAAAGCGGCGAGTACCAATTGGTTCAAATGCAGCAAATGTGACACCCTATGCTCAGCGGCTGCTTCAGCCTCAACAATTTCAATGAAATCTACGTTGGACTTAGTAGACCATACACATCTTACACTACTGTATTCACAAGCAGAGTTTGCAAACGAATCCCTTTGTCCGTCTTCCTACACTCATGCATACGCTCCTATTAAATTTTATCTACTTGCCTGATTGACTATCATCCTATATGTGTACTACTGTACTATAGTGTCTAAATATTGGTCCATCTACCAAACGATCTACCGAGCTCCTTTGCCCCTCCGTAGACCTACTTATCTGACTACCTGCCAATCTTTCATCCTACATAACTAGTTAACTACACCCATACATCCACAAACACGCATTCATTCGTTCATTCTTTCATTCATTCATAGAATTTATATGTAGGCTATATATATATATATATTATTTATTCGTTCATACATTCGTTCGTTCGTTCGTTCTGTCATATGCTCCAGAGTAGGCCTAACTGAAAACGAAGGAATGAATTAAAGCGAATAAACCAATGACCGGACAAATACGGAGACGTATACAAAGCTATAACTGAGCTGATGGACACATTTAGGCTTCCTTATAGTCTCATTTAGGCCTAAATGTAACTTCGTAGGCAATGCCTGAAGCTACATAAATTTATATAATCTAATGATTCTACGTTCAATGAAAAATCATCGAAAGACTTGGCCACAATTAAAAATTCTACTATTTTAATAACTTCGAGAACGTGTTACGGAAATTGGCAAAACCACGAAAACCTGAAATTACGATATGAGAAACTGTCGGGGGTTAACGTTCACGTACGTCTCATCGTCCGCAGAGACACCTGGGGCAATGGAGAGGGAAAACGCTGGCGGTGGTTGAGGAGGCTGAAAGTGTTGAAGACAGGCAATCCAGAGAGAAGCGTATAAAAGAGATGAGCTGCTGAGGATGAATTACATCGCGAACTTGATTGGGAAGAAGAAGATCGCTCGCTTCAGCAACAGATCCTCGAGTTTCGTCGAAGAGTTGACATCATTTTCTGAGCAGATAAGCTTCTGAACAGCTACAAGGGTAAACGCATTTCATACAATCTAAACCTAGCAGATTCTTACTTGAGTTTTCAATGATAATTTTCTACTCTTAACGACGTGCATGATCTGGGTGATTCGCAAGATCAGAGCCAGAATCAGAGCCAGACGCAGATGCAGAGACCGGGGATTCGACCACACAAAGGTCCAGACTAGCCTACCACTTAGGCTATTGGACTCGTCTAGAACTCCAGATCCGATGAGGTCTGTTACGTGTGCCCTTCGGATCATAATCGGTAACTAAAAATTCTTAAGCGCTACTTTATAACTAAGCGCAAAGCTATTCACGAATGCTGTGTCAAGTCAGAAAGGTTGTCCAGAGACGGTCGCGTGGAACTCCACGTCCAATATATTATTGCCAATATATCCCCAATCGGTGATTTGTCTACTCTGTTGATAGTAAAAGTATAGGCATATATATATATTATATATAATGAGTCTTATATATGTATAAGACGAATTTTTCCATAATGGAATTATATTATATTTATTGACATTTTAAGGAGATTTGATTTTTTCTCGTGTAGGTCAGTGTATGAATAACTTCGATTATCGCTCGTTGCATTTCTGTTTCTATTCAAAATACAAATGTAATAACAGATATTTTGTGATAACTTTAGACACATAGGTCTATTTGAGGTAGGCCTATTTGGTGTTTTAAACAATAACTAGATTAAAGTATGCTCACATCAATTATCTTAGTGTACGACGGACAGAGGTCGTCCATAAATGACGTCACCCGTCTAGGGAGGGATCACACATTTGTGACGATATGCATCAAGGTACCGAGTGGTACCTTGCGACGAAATGCGACGTCACTTCGTCCCATCGAGCGTGAAGATGCGTAATGTTATTAAAAACCTTCAGTCAATTAAAACAAGTTCCACTTAATGAGTAGTAAAATCACAATTTAACAACACTAATTATGATTATGGTATCCTTCATTGTTAGATTGCTTACTTTTACGCTCGCTCTCAATTATGGGGTTTGGGAAGTGAGGCAGCCATTCTGTAATACACAATCAGGAATCATTTATACAGCTAAAACTCATCGGGTAACAGAGAGTCGCTGCACGTCGACAACGTGAACTAATGGTCGTAAGCGCAAACGAAGGAATGAAGAAAGATTAGATTGGATAGGCAAAGAAGAGTTGGATCTGAATGGGACAGCTATTGAGCAGGATGGGATCCAAGCTTCCTATTTATTCCGCGAGGGAGCAAGTAGTAGGCTACTAATCAAACAATCGCTATTATTCGACTTATCGAGCTGGCTACTAATCGAACAATAAATATTAATCGAACTAAATGATTAGTTGGAGCTAACTAATCACGAGTAGGCCTAGTAAAGGTCACTTATCCCCAAGTATTTTCCAAAGTAGCATTCCAAAGGTTGCCTTGCAGGTCTGTTCAGGACATGCGTCTCTCATCAAGTCGCCAAAGGACATTTCGGGGATTGTTGGCTAAGACGCCACTCCACATGCAGAGATAAGCCCTATTCGTGTAAAAGTAGAAAATTCAAAACGATAATAGGCCTAAATGTGCGAAATCCCTATCAGGTCCCGGGAATAGATTTGGAATGTACAACATTGCACACTAATTAAAGGCCTACGCAGCAGAAGCTAAAACAATGTAGAACCAATTAGCAAATTCCCATTTGACGTCAGACTAGATCTTCGAGGATCAAACGAGAAACTATTATGACGGACGACCATTATGCCTCACTGGTGTGCAGATTCATATATATAGCCTACTAATTAGACCGTATATCAAGGATTCAAGATAAACGACTGCTCGTCATCATACAAAGTTCGTTGTGCTGTCCTCGTTCTAAATCTAAAATAAAGACCTAATTAAATTATGACTAAAAATCAACGGATCATAGTAATCCATTGAAAAACTTGATTTAGAGGTAGGAAAACATTTTACAATGAGGTGGATGCGCTTTTAGTTAATAAGAGTAAAACAACATCTAAAGTCTAGCTCTTTTTTCATGTAGAATAATTATAAATTGATTTCAAAAATTGGCGCGGAGCTTACTCAAACCTTGCGATAGAAGCCCGACTGATAGTCATCTGATCACGTAGTGAATTCATCTGGGTTTGGAGATACAAAATCGAGAACGATTCGCAACTTCCCAACTAAATAATTAAGTTCCGGGAGAACATTTTCAAATAGAAAATGTTTGAATCGAGGACTCCGATATGACGTCTTATGAAGCTGATTGTGACTCAGGTTATGACTCTGACGGTGATTTTTAGATGATGACGTCATGAAAATGTCATCGACGTTTTTGATGAGTTTTAGCTTCCGATAGGCCTAATTAAGTGTAAACCTCAGGCGATAAATAGTTTTCACGCTCAGATCAGAACCCACCGAAATTCCAGAGCTCCTCTTATCATCGTTTTCTTCTTCTTCCATCATATACCAGCTTTTTGTTCTTAGGTCGTCATGAATTTCCTTCGTAGTCGTCATCATCATTCAAGTGTCGGCCATATTGCCGTCGTGATCATTGTCTGTGTCAGTTGTCTGTTGATGGCTGACTTGTCGACGGCCAGTTTCACTCGCAACTGTACAGAACAAGAGGTCACCTACAACCCCTATGGCAACAACCAAGGCATCTGCGGCCCAGCACTGTCGAACGAACTCCAATGGCGCTGTCGACCAAGGGGCTACAACGGTCAGTCTATGGCTAATAACATGTAGGCCCTATCTATGCATAATATGTATAAATGTGGATGTATGGCTGGATCGGTAGATCACTAGAAGGATCATTGGATGGATGGATGATCAATGGATGGATGAATAAATCGTTGGATGAGTAGATGGAAAATCTTCTCTTCTCCTGTCTTTCCTCTCTTCCTCTTCCCATCTCCTCTGCATGTCGGTGCCTGTGTTCTCCATTGACCAGTTTTTGATAGTGTAGGAACAATAATAGTTACGATGGACGATGTAAGACTTGCATGCTTATTAGGCCTGTAGTTTGTCATGCGACTCTTTGACATTTGGAACTCCCAGTCGTAGTATCACAGAACGCAGTCCAACTCCATTGTCCTATTAAATATAATAAATAATTGTGTGAACAGGTAGACCGATTTTTTCCAAGAGGGCAGCAGCCATCCTCAGTCGCAACTTAGACGGCTCCTCAGATGACTTCCTGGCCAGACTGATGGACCCTCGCGAGACAGAATCAGTGGAGGAACGGTCAACCGAATTCCTCGATGGATCGAAGGCTCTCGCTTTTCTTCAGTACAAAAGGCAGTCATACGACATGCAATCCAATGGCCGATATGTCCAGAACATCGTCTGCGAATGCTGCGTACACTCCTGTGATACCACTGAACTCATGACTTACTGCATGCCGTAAAGATACCAGTTCAACGGATGGCGTCAACGACACGATGGAGTCACATATGGACGTACAACAAAAACAATAAATTTACTGTGTAGTAGGGCCTAGTCTGCACAGACAACAGGATCTGGATATAAATCAGGATTAATTGTCAGAATTATTATTGACTTACAGATTAGGCAGGGCCTATGCAAAGTAGACCTAACTATTGTTAGGCAAACACTGTTTAGGCCTAATTAGCATTTACTTATAAGCTTCTAGTTGTCCAACTTTAAGGCCAGTATCTAAATGATGGATACATACAATCGTCTGTCTTCGTTCTGAAAGACTGGTCTATAATTATCTTTGGAAATACAATGATTTCAATTACTGGTTATTTTCATAAATCGTCTAACTGACAAAATCTCTACTTCTCTAATTCAACATTCTATAGGCTATACATCAGATAAATCATTCGTATTTAGATCAAACTTTCACATCGCATGCTGTGAACACTTTGAAATTGATAATAATACCGCAATTGCGCCCTTGTAGCGGTATGGCCGTTTAAGGTACGGCGCCATAAAAAATTGTCTTTATTATTATTATTATTATTATTATTATTATTCCGGATCGTCTCATTCCGGTGTGCGTTTTTGGCTCTACCATAAAAAAATTTAGAGTCAATATACTCTAACTTATAGTCACTCTGAATGTAAATGCTGGCAAATTGGACACTCTTTTAAGTAACTTTTCCACCTGAGCGTTAATTACAGTTGCTCCAGTGCGTAAACGAAAGCATAATAATTATGTTATGAAATAGCTCCAAACGTTTTGGATAATGGGCAACGTATAAGCAACTCAAGCAATCAAATGTCTGTCAAGTTGAAACACACATTTCCTTTCACATTCGACGACACATTCGCCAAGAGAGTGATATCCCCAGGCAATAGCCCTTGCTATTCAAAAGTTATGGCATCACTTAGACAGCTAAATTAACGGTCTTACACGGCATACAGGCCTAAGCCATTCACACTACATACATACCAATAACCCTCTACTCAATAAATCAAACCGCTTTTTTGTATAATACATAATGTACCCTGTACATTACGGTTTCATTCTCAACAGCTGGTCAATATAGCTTAGGAAAACAGTGATTTCAATTATTGTTATTTTCATAAGTTGTGTTAAACATTATACTAGTTAGACTCAAATAATCAGGCTCGCACATGTCAAAACACCAAACCAGAATGCTTTTCCTGTAAGACATTGTCATAGTTTTTTGTCGAAAGGCCGTACTTGACTAATTTTAGCCAAACCTGAACGATTATCATTCCTACAGAGTTAAATGGAGTCAATAACAACTAAAGTCAGGTTGTAAACATCTATACACAATAATAATTAATGCTTTACATACAAGTGTGTGCAATAAAAACAGTCACAAAATAAGCTCATCACAAAATCCGCATGATACGTTTACAAGTTTCTGTGCTACTTTGTAATAACCAGCAGATGACCAAAATGATGATGAAAAATAAAGATTCCTATAAACAATCTGTCTTTACCAGAATTGCATGCTTAAGTCAAATACAAATATAGCATAAAACAATTCCAGCAAATCTGAATCAAAACTCATATGAAAAACAAAAATAAACTACCCAGCATGGATTGGGAAGGCAAAAAGTAGCACAACAACGTTTTTCAATAATGCTAGCAACTGTCAAACAGAAACAAATGGGAAATAGTGAAAACTTGTGATTTAAAGGACACCATTGATAACTAATGCAGTTCCTTACTCATTCATCTAAATCCTATAAAATATATGCAGCAAATCTGACGAAATGCACATAATTATATACAGACATTTGTAACACAAACATACATAATTACAATTCACTTACATCTACACCAGATAAGCATTGTTAACATAATGTAGTGTGAAAAGTATCTGACTTCTAAGGTTTCAGCAACTTCAAAGTATCGATACATGTGGCATGTGATAATGTGACTACTTAGCATACATTTATAATTGTACAAAACAAGTAACTACAACTTTCCTTTTTTTACGAGTGCTCGTGAATATGCTGGTGCCTAATGCTTTGCTTAGGAGCGGTGCTTTAGAAGCTTGGAGTTTACAATTGCGAGTAACTATAATTTAAAAGCATTGAGTCATTATTATGTTATCACAATTGCCATCATCGTTCCAAAATCTCAATGACTAAAATATTTTGCTTTGTCGTTGAGGCTGCTGACCGTAATGGACTCGTCGACCAGGTTGGCTGGAGACAGGAATGCAAAGCATTGACATATTCTGGAATTGCACATACTATCAATACGAGGATCTGAAACTTAATCCTGCCTTGACTGGAAGCTAGTGCAGTGATTCTTGCATATATATGGAATCACGGTAGGTCAACGTAAATTTAATCAGCAGCATCCATAGCACTGGCAGTAAAACACTTGCCGCTTTTTAGAATAGCTGGAAAATGTCATTTACTGACTAAATGAATATAGTAACTTTTTATTTTCATACAAATCACATTCCTCCACATGCAATGGTAAGCCAATATCTGTAAACAAACGGATGACTGAATATTCAAATGTGCTCGATAGACAACTTATATTTTACATCAAATGGTAACTCATTGATCTGTGAAATCCTGACATTTTTAGGCTCACTTCATGAAGATAAATGTAGCAGCATATGGAAGTACTTATAATTCATTCAGAGAGACTGAGACAAAGTCACAACTGCTGGATGTTAAGCAAACAGGCCACAGCAACTGTCAACTATGTATAACCGTAAAATCACAACCTACTCATGCTGAAAACTAGAGATAAATCTCAGCAGGAATTTGCTAAAACATTCCCTTTGCTACTATTTGTGATTTATACAAAAATTGAATTAATTCTTTGCAAATTTAACATTAAGAGATATATACTGACAATATGGGCAAGAACAGTTTGTTACAGAATATGATTAAACTTACAATTACCAACATGTTAACTAGTAAAAAATTAATTAAACTGGTATTTCACCTTTTAATAAAGTTATGACACGAAAACATTAGAAATCGACAGTTGCATTATCCCAAAATATAAAACTTTGTCATTTAGGTTGGTCTTACATAGCTTGATTTGAAGTAACACAGATTAACATACAGTGTAATAGGGTTGGTGCTGTGAGTAATTTTCTTTAAGGGCACTACATAAATGTTTAATATGAATGAATATAGTTATGAAAAAGAAGATTATGATATGTCTGTGAAATATTCAACATAACACGTTCATTGTTGGCAGAGTTACTAACACCCTCTACAACAATTTACAATGGAAGATATTCTTTGCATTTCTGCAATTCTAGTCCTCATTATAAATCAAATTGTCCAGCAGAATATATAATAAAAAAGATCCAAAATATCAGCAATCTTTACAAAAGTAAAAAACTAACACATCCACATAGGTGAAACAGAAAAACCATTGATGCTTGTTTCATCTAAAGTTAAAAGTAACAGTGTATTCAAAAAACTTAGAATTTATCTTTAGAAAGATGTACAAGTACAAAATATTCAATTGTTTATATATGTCACAACATTTTACATACTAAACACCAGAAACATAATAATTAAATGAATTATACAAACAATTTAAAAAATTCGAAGCAAACAACTGTATATATTTTAAAAGAAATAAAAAATAAACAGTAGTCCAACTCCCAGGTTCAATGTTTATACCAAATCAGATGAAAAGACCAGCAATTCAGGATATACCCTATTAACACAACATCTGCAGGACTCAATGATTAAGATCCAATGTATGAAAAAAACGTAAATTATGTATAAAACATTCGTCTCTTTATACAAATCTACTCAACTTCACAGCAACACTTCAACCTTTATTCTTTCTCCATAACCATCACCAAAAAAATAAAAAAATTATCCATTTCGAACAATCTACTGCCTTGCAACAAAAGCCAGGAAAAAACCAACTAATAACATTAGAATTAATAGCTCAAGATTGTTAAAGCAAAACAAACAACAGAAAACAAAAAAAATACAAGCAAATCTTTGCAAAATTCGATTTATAAATAATAAAATTAAACAATAACACCTACAAGGTAAATGATCATTTAATGGCAATAATTCTTAACAATTTAAATACCACGCAAAAATTAAAACTATATTACACGGATGTAATTTAAAAATTATTCATAGCTATTGATTACCTCTTTTTAGCAAACACAATTGAACTGAAAAAAACTTTTAACTTTTTACATATCCAAGATTTTACATTGAATCGTAAAGAGGAGAGTTCAGCAATAGCTATTGTTCAGCATTAGCTATTGTTAAGCATTAGCTATTGTTAAGCATTAGCTATTGTTTTCAGTTGAAAATAGTTTTGGTAACATGTTCAGATTATAGAAAGCATTTCCTTTTGAACACTGACATAGCTTTTTGTAACGAGCATCTATGTAACTAATTTCTGCCGAGCCTGAACAATTTTCATTCGCTGATCAAGGTCACTAATTCCGAGCTGAATCCAGTCTATGAAACTCAACTGAGACAACTTTGCTCCATCTACAGAGTTCTCCACAAATGCGCTCACATGCTCGCCTAATTCAATGCTCTTGAGCCAAAGCACGACATGTGCCACAGACCACGTATGAAGCGGTTGACTGCTAAGGTCATCCTTGCATTTTGTTCCAACCATTCCATTTCTCGCACTCAAAGTCTGCTGAGGAAGGACTGGAAAAGATTTTAGCACATGCAGAAAACTATCGCTGGATTGCAATTCACAGTCATCAGGTGGAGGTGGCAGAGGCAGGGGCAAGTCATCAAGGTCGGCAAACCCAAGGTCATCGAATGTCGGTGGTGGTGGTGGTGGTGGCGGAGGAGGCAGGTCCAGGTCGAGGCTTTCAATAGACTTATTGCGCTGGTGATTTATCTGATCCTTGCCAACTCCTGGAAATGATTCAACTATCCTGGAAGGCACTGGTAAACCGAGTTTTGGTGGAGCAGGTGGAGGAATTAGTTGAGGAGGAACGACTGGTGATGAGCGTTGGTAACGATTAGGAACTGGCAGTGAGTTTACCGATTGTACAGGAATAGTTGTAGTGCCGTTTGAGTGCTTTGTTCTGTTTGATAATGCCTTCAGAAGGTCTTGCAGAAACGGTTGTTCGGAGTTTCCAGATGATGTCTCAGCTTCTTCCATCTGGTCTTCAACTGATTCTGCCTGTACATGATTCCCTGCAGCAGCTTTCAATTCCATCTGCTTCCTTCTCAACTGAATCTCAGACAGCAAGGATGCATCGGTGGAATCCACAGCCAGTGTTTGGCTGGGCAACCTATGAGGCTGCTGCTGTCCAAAGACATTGTTGGAAGTCCGTCCGTCCTCTTCCCGTGATAAGCTGCCGTTATCCCTTGCCGACAGGAACTCTCGCCTCTTCTGAATATCCTCCAGCAGAGAGTTCCGGGCTGTCATTGGTATTGGTCTCTGGCCAGAAAGGTCCTCTTTCAAAGGCGACCGCTGTGCGGTACTGGAGGCTTTCGTGGAAGATGGAGGAATTGAACTTACAAGAGGTGGGGGAGGAGGTGAGGGTGGAAGAACACCAGCAGTCGTTAAATGAGGTATTTTGTCGTCACTCTGAGAATCTGAGTTACTCGATGAACGAGCAGTAGAGACCGCTTGTTGGCGAAATGGTCCAACCAGCATATCATTCCGTAATATATTATTAGAATCAACAGGCTGAGCATGAGGAGAAAGCTGTGAGATTTTACTAGTCGTGGTAAACGTAGTCTCACTGTTCTGAGACACAGGCCTAAGCGGAGGAGGTGGAGGAGGAGGGGGAGAAGAGGGCACATTCTTTGACATTTGACTGGCACTGTGTGCCAACACTCCAATAGATTCTACGGCTGCTTTAGTCTCTGTTGATGAGACTAAATTCAAACGACTGTTCTTCTTAGGCAGAGGTGGTGGTGGCGATGATGGCAGTGGTGGGGGAAAATGTTGTGGCTGAGGTGTAGAGGTTCCATCAGTTGTATTCAACCTTTTCAAAACAGGTTTTCTCTCTCTGTAAGAAATGTTGTCGTCCATTGTTCCATGGAGATGTTTTCCATTTTCCCATTCGGAGCCTGGAAGCGAAAACATGCGAGCGTGTGGTAGAACCTGCTCCTTCGGAACAAACATCCTGGGTTTCTGAATTTTCACTTCTGTCTGATGCTCAGCGATCGTTACTTCCGATGAAATCAAGTTCTGCATGCTGTTCGTCCTCCAAAGGTTTCCAAATCGGGAGTCTTCATTCGGAAGCGAAGCCACTCTACTGCGACACAGACCTGTGCTGTCCTGGTAGGTTTCACCGAGCAGCGTCGACTTTGCCATTTGCTTTCCATGCCTTGTGTGAACTGAAGCGGTATTACCACCTGCTCCGATTACTCGAGCCATGCGTTCCAGTGTCTGTACATTAGGGGCAATGAATAATCGCTTTAGACTGGTTCCACGGTCAATCTCTCCACAGTCATCTTCATCTATCATGCGTTCAAGGTTCTCTGGAATAACAATGAAACTTAAAATTATGAAACTAGATAATAAAACAATGCAGAAGAGACTTAGTTAAATATATGGTTTTAAAATCAAAAGGATGAAAATCAAAAATAACTTTTATCATAGCTGCATTTAATAGGTACTGCCACCTAATAACTAACATGATTTGAGAGAGCAATTGTACCACGTACTTGGTCAAAGACTTACATATTAACCATCTCATGAGAGGCCCAAACCGATGTCAATGTTGCAAGGAAAGTGCTCACACAGATTGGCGAGTGTTATACAATAGTCAACAAACCAAATGAACAAATCTCATGAACCTTATGGAATGAAAAGCCAACAGCACTAAAAACTTATATCAACAATTCTTTATATAAAAACTTCAATATTCATTTGGTAGGCTAATATATTTGCTCATTTTCAGATTGATGAAATAAAAAATATTCAGCTTCCTGAACCTGAATGAATAAAAACAATATCACACCTAGATCTGCAAGACCACCTCCGTTAGCTTTTTTGAATCTTGCACCAATATGGGAATCCAAAGTTGGATCATGCAGCATACCTTCAAGTAAAACAAATGTCAGGTATAGGAGAAAAACCTTACCTTTTAAATAATTGAATAGCTGATGATAAAAACAAAACCGATCTCGTTTATACGTCAACAGAACAGGTCCACTAGGATTTTCTCTAGAGATTTTGATTCAAAAGATTATAGTGCGGACACCCTACCCTGGATATAGCAGTTTCGGACAAGCTTTCTAATGATCATTCCTTCATGCATCATTCACGCACTCTTACGACAAGGCTGGATTTATGACCTCACACAAAGTTGTTCACATTAATGGTTTAGGATAATAGATAACACATAATATGTGAAGAATTATGTGTGAAGAATTATATTGCAGAAGAGCTGATTGCTTGAGCACACAGGAAGCTCTTTCAGCAAGAACTTTCTGTCAAGGATTGTGTTTAGGAATATTTATTAATTGGCTCTCTGGATCGTGTGTGATTCTTAGCCCCGTTGTGGCCTACTCTCCTTCTAAAGTCAGACATGTCTAGTCCTGACATTATGATCATTTTAACCCAATGCTTTCATATCTTGCGTGTGCTATCTATTGTAAATTGCTGCATTTTGACAACAAGTCAATTAAAAAAACGAAAATACAATACAATTTCAGAGATCACATATTTACAAGCACTGACTCTATCAATTCTTGATGGCTCATCATGAGGCATGATGTCCTCCTACTTACTCTCTTCCAGACTTCTGGTTTCGTTTAATTATTTTGATCTGACTTTTGTAATTGATAATTAATCAACATCAAATAAACCTCAAGCTATACACAATAAATCATCTCACATCTTTAATTAATTTAGAAATAGATCCAGGATCTATGCAGAGATGGAACTCACTCGGTCGAGGACGTGATTCCACGGTATTCGTTGCCCTAACGACAGGCACTTTGAACTCATCAGCAGGTGAGACAATGAGAAGACATAGATTGTCTTTGGTCTGCTTAATCAGGCTGACAGTGTAATCGTGTGATGCTATTCTCACATTATGTCCATTCACCTGCAAATGAAATTACAAAAGCATTCACATTTAATTATTCACATTCTGATCAACACATTACTTAATTACTCATTATTATTTTAGTCAAGGACTTCAATTTTAAATGATGAACCATACATCACTGCTTCATATAAGGACCTTATCAAAACTGCATATCTAATTATATTTAAAAGAGTTCCTCTGAAATGACAACAACCACCATATTTTGTTTGGTTTGAGCTCTTTATTACACAGAGTCAGAGACACCATAAGTAATAATATTTTAATACATCACACTAAGTCAGCTTTTGCATAGTAACAACTCGTATTGCTGCCTCATGTTTTTTCAAAAGGAAAAACAACCTATTTTCTGTGGTCTGTAAGTTGCATTACTTAATTGCCATTGAAAGAGCTGTTCATTCAAATACTTTTACAATGACATTAATAGTTTTCTTTAAAATATGCATAAAATATTAAAACAATTAAACACAATAGTTTCCCCTTTTAATCAAGGACTGCATTTCTATATAGGCCTATTGGCACAGGACACAATGGCTTCAAGACGTACCTCTAGCAGAAAATCCCGGGGTCTAACGCCAGCACGTTCAGCCATACTGTTTTCAGCAATGATGGAGAAGTACTGCAGTGCAGGGACATCTGGTGTTGGAACAAAGTTTGAATCATCTGCAGAGCCTACAAATAAAAGTGCTGTATAAAAATTTACAGTTAATTTATCACCATTCATGTAAATTTTGGAAATATACAGAAAATGAACCTTTGTACACTTGAAATATTACTCCAACTGTGAAACAGCTTTTTCATAATAACTGACTACTACAAACAAGGAAAACGGTCAATAAAAGAGCTCACTTTCTTACTGCAAGTTATTTATTATCCTCAAACCTTACTCTTGTAGTTACAATTAGAATAGTCAAACTTATATACCTAGAGTATCCTAAAGTGATATTTTCTATAATCTACTGTCTGTGACCAGCATTAAGTTTTCTAATAAGCAAACCTCTGGATCCACGAAGAATAAATCCGTATCCATTTTTTCCAGGTTTCAGGAAAACCGTTCTTGGCAGAGGTAAGCTAAAAAACAATCACAAAGAAGTAGATGTTTAACCAGAATAAATATATCTCATAAAAACTAATAATTATTAAGCACGTAAAACTTCTGACACAGCTAGGTAGGACTTAAGGTTTAACAGAAAGTAAAATAGTCCTTCATTGCCAACTTTCAGGAAAACTAAATATTTTAACTGCTGATAAATTGTGTGAACATATTTAACAACTATCAATAATTGGTTCAGGTATATCACAGAATTCTTCAATATGGAGCTGAAAACTGATACAAAAAACTTCACATCGACAGTCAGAAACTCCTTACATGCCAGCCACCTGGAACAGACTCTCTATTGGATCTGTCTAAAGTAAGGGAATCGAAACGCACATTCCAAAAGACATTTCCATTGGAATAGGAATCGTAATCACCAAGCTTCAAAAGTGTCACTCAAGTAGAGCAGGGAATGTCTGAGATTACTGTTACCTTGGAGATGTGTCAAATGAAAATAAATGAATAAATAAATACTGGATAGTGAAATAAAAATTTGAGTTACTATTATTAGGAGAAGATGCAAACAACAGTTAATAATCAGCGACACAATTAAACAAAAAATGCTTAAAATTGACTGTGCTGATGCTCACCCACTGTTAGAAATTCTCGGCCAATTTCGTTGTGTACCATTTTCATAGAATTGCGGCTGGTTAAGTTTGACACCAAGCACTTCCGAAACAAGAGGCATGTCTGATTGCCGACGCATTGGTTTGCCACCAAGTGACATATCACGTGGTAGTGTAAGGTCGTAAGTGTTCCTGATGTTTGTAGTTCTTGTTGACAACTGATCGTCATGGAACAACATATTCAGCTGTGGGTTGCTTCGCCACCGTTGCATCGGTGGTGCACTTAATGTACCTGTTTGAAGTCTAGGTCGACGTTTCTCGTTGTACCTTGGCGCATCCTGGTATGAAACTGAGACCAGACAAAGCCACTATAATTATTGGTTTATTACAAAAAGCAGATTTACCTCTAACTGAAGGTTATAAATGAACTCTAAGACAATCAGAGTCGGCACATTGGTTTGCTATATGCATAAAGTCAAGTCAACATTTTAGTTCCAGTGAACAAGTTGGTCTCCTTGATGCGGTTTCTGTGGGCGAAGAAATTTTTTTAGAAAATTTACAATACATTTATACGATTCATATGAATTCTTCAGTGCTGAATAAAATTGCTGCAATGCAATTTATAAATAGATTAGAATATTTTTAATTTAAACTGATCTGTCCAAGCGAAACATGAAAAGAGTAATGATGACTCCAAAAATTAATTAATGTTTATGGTAGGAACATAAACCAATAAAATTAGAAGAGAAAACAGTTCTTAATAACTTAAAATATTCCTCAAAAATGTCTTTAAAACAGATTAAATAAATCAAACCATGATTTAACCAAATTAATAGTAAGATTCATGTGATGTGACAGTATTTAAAAGAGTACAATTATTTATTCATGATGTGCAGAACACAGGCCTGCGATATATAATTAGTAAGAAACACACGGTTGTTGTATACGAACCAACATCCTCATCAGAAAAGTCTCTGATAATATGAGCAAGGACAGTGTTGCCGGAGATGATTGCCGACTCAGCAGCGCTGTGATTTGCAAAGTTTTTGATCGTCTTGTCAGACCCTCGAAACAGAAGAACCCGAGCACAGTCTTCCTATCAGGAAAAGCAATTTAATCAACCTCTCATAATAATAATAATAATAATAATAATAATAATAATCTCAAGATACTTTGCTAGTAATGATGTCTCTTACACACATTGGTTTTAATCTCTTTCACTGGTTCTACCATTACGTAAACATGTGTATAATTATATGCATAAAAACCAATCATCATATTTTTCGCACTGGGAGCACTTCTGAGAAGCGCAAAATAAATATGTTAATACAATATACAATACAACACAATATTATAATCGAATTATTTTAATTGGTACTTAATTATGCACATAGCAGAGTGTATGCCTGTGGTGGTATATTTAATTGCCTAGACATTAACATAGTATCTGTTGAGAACCTCTTCAATGTTTAGGTAATTATGTACCAATACAGTTCGATTAGTTTTGAGGCATTAAATACCTGAAGGTATGCGCTTACAAATGAAACCTACAGCAAAACTTACACTGAATGAGATTAACGAAAAAAGTTTAACTCCCTCAGATCTGATGTATAATTGACTAATTTGCTTCACACATTATTCTGAGGGACAAAATATCCACATGCACAGTAAGTAAAATGCTGAACCAGTTCTCCTAGCTAGCTTTATCTACTATGCTATGTCAAATGAGACCTATACCTGGTTGTTGACGGCACATATGTGTAGTGGTGTGCTGCCACCAGAGTTCTGGGCATTAAGGTTGGCCCCATAGTAGATCATCAACTCCAGATGTTGAACTCGACCCCATTTACAAGCCTATACAAACAACAGAAGCACAGCTGATCTGTGATTACCTTTGATTAACTCAAACACATACATGTACAAATGTTAGCAAATTCTCAATATCACATGGATCACTTAACAAATAAACAAACAGATATTGTCTAAAAGCTCTTATGAAATTCCTAATAAACATTATAAAATGTGTCCTGCCAAAATCCATTACTTTTCATTGTAAGTAATCCTCACTATTTACTAATTTAATTATTTACATATTTACTTATTTATTTGCAATTTTATCCAAAAGTGCACAAAGTTAACAATATGCCACATTTAAAACCATCCTCCTTTGCCAAATTAAATCATTATTCCCAAAACGTAAATTAAAAGAACAATATCACTGCAAAGGTCTCATCATAGAAAGAGCTATCTATCCCTGCAAAGCACTCATTGTAGAGGAAACAAAGACAGAGTCTCTCACCTGGTGTAACTCTGTCCAGTTTGATTCATCCATTGCTCCCAGAGTCGCATGGTCATAGAGTAACATCTCAAGACATCTTGTAGAAGAGTTGTTACAGACACAGTGATAGACTGGAGTTAGTCCTTGCAAATCATAGTAATTGGATGATGCACCCAAATCCAAAAGAGCCTACTCACAAACAAACACATAGAAAGGTCAGTAGACATAACTATTGACAACACTTTTTCTCACAGAGAAGTGTAATGTAAATGCAATTTTTGTTCAGAACCCATAAATAAACTATATTTACAATAATTACAATAATGCCATTAAATTATGAGGAAAATAATTACAAAATCAAATTAAATAATAATGAGATAATTGTAATAACGTCATAAAATTAATTATCCTAAGAACACAGGCAATCACAAATGCATTGAAGAGCATTACTTTAATGGCTTCTTCTTTGCCTTGTACTGCTGCAATATGAAGCGGAGTTAAGCCTCTGCTGTTACGGTAGTCAAGATGAGCGCCACCACCGACCAACGATAAGATCATTCTAGTGGGACGTTCAAGAGAAACTGATAACGACAGAGGAGTTTCTATAACAAAACAAAGATTCATAAATAAAAAAATCTGTGGTCTCTCTTCAATTGGTGCTAAATGCAGCTGCCCACCAGATTACCCACATTCCTCGCATTTCACAAATCTCGACCTTCACGACTGAGCCCTTACACTGGCTTCCGCTCAAAACCAGCATTCGGTTTAAAGTTCTTTTCCTTACTCCTTAACATTTAGGGGTCATACGCCACGCTATCTTTGTGACGTTATTCATCCATCTTCTTTAGCTGCCTCTGGCCACTCTCTCCGTCCTTTGCACTGATATTCTTATCCTCAGAAACTAACAGCAGATGGTCAATCCTCTCGCTCGTAGTCTGACATTCCAAGTCACAGTGTACAGACAATGTACTCATCACAGTGTTGTTCACTGAGGCTGTCAGTGGAGCAAAACCACACAAAAATGTCTGCCCTTGCAGGGGATATGACCCCTACCTCTCAATTGACAATACAGCATTTTAAACACTAGACCATCACACACATATGTATGTATACACTTTTAAGAATGCCAGTCTCTGAGAACCACTGAATATAAGGTCGCGTCATCATAAGAGGATTTTCTACAGGTAGATTAAGTTCTGACCTATGTTGCCCCTACAATTTATAAGAATTAATTTTCTAATCAAGTATGCTATAACAAGTCTCTCGAATAATACTTTACAAATGTCCTGTCAATAGTAACCTATTTAGTACAAAGTTAATTTAGATATAAAATTTCATAATTTACCAAGCAATGGTCAGGGAACTTGAAATCATCACCACTGGTTGGCACCCACTCAAAAATAGCACCATCAAATGGATTCTTATCCTCAGTTGACAGTTGACACCCAGTTAGGTACCACTGTTAGGAATTTTATATATTGTGAAAATGCAGAGAAGGTTGCATTTAAAGAAGAAAAAACAGATGCCATCGTTCATTCAGCAAAAGAATCTCCAGTAACCACTATAATAAATCTAACTGACATTGGGTAACCCACTCATCTATCAACCTATTCAGATGATATCAGGTTAAGAGGCTGGTGACAGATAAATATAGGCTGGCAGGGTACTTCAGTCACGGTGACAAGTCTTCAACAAGAATTTAACAAAATACATATTGAACCAGACCAAGTCATTAGCTACAGCTAGCCACAGTCGGCTGAACAGCCGAGGAGACCATGGACCGTAACATCTCCGAATGACAATCCATTGGTTAGGGCTGAGCGCATCTGTCAGAGATGTCATCTTTACTCATATTACGACTAGTCCGCAAAATGATGAAATTATTTGTAATTACTTTAACACTATATATAGCATTGCATAACTACACTGGATATGGTAGTCGACTGGTTAGAGCACTCACCTTGTAATGCGGCGGGTCCGGGTTCGAATCCCCTCCCTTGAGATGGTCACTATGTTAGGGACCTTGAGCAAGTCCTACACTCACAATTACCCAGTGCCATAGATTGTGCCTCATCATTAGATGGTGATGCTTAATAAAGGCAAAACAAAACAATGGGACTCATTTTGTGAGATACTTAAAAGACACTACAAAAAATATCTAAATGACCAACTTCTCAGGTATCTAAAATATGCCAGCATTTCACAACTATTATCTTCCTACTTCAAAAAGGATGCTCACCAATGAATATCCTCCTAAAAAATCTGGGCACGCAAGTACTAGTAAGTCCTTCATATTTGTTATCACCTTCTTCAAGATAATATAGCAAGAAATGAAAGTACTACCTCTGAGGAGTTGCACATATAAGCCATTTCAGTTGACTCCCCAAATATAAATACAGACCATCATATATATTTTTTTATTCAGTTACACTCCTTTGAAAAATATTCTGTGATCTACCTCCACTGTCTGGGTCAATGAAGTTCGGATCAAGACCTTGATTGGTCACCTTTATCACTTTGTTCACATCTCCTTTACGAACCCACTCCATGACTTGCTTCAGACTACTCTGTAAACAGAGACGTGACTGTTGAGATAACTTAAGAGAGCACTCAGCAGGAGTTGATTAAAGCGACATCACTTAACACTAGAACAGAGTCTAACCTGACCCAGAATATAATGAACTCAATCACCCTACCAACAGAACTCAACTTTGAAGTATCTATATCACAAAACTTAAACTAAAGTCACTTGGATTGAAGTGTTTGGTTAATTCTAAATAGTTGGAACTAAATTATACATGGTCAGTAATGCTAGGGTCATCTCTGGTTAACAAATTAAATCATCATGTCTTTCAATCTTATTTGAAAGTACAAATCTTTAAGCAAACAAAGCATGATTCTATTTTCAGATATATGTGCAATTATAAACTTTACAATAATCACTCTGTAAAACTTTACAGCACACCTTACAAGATTTTCAGCGTCAACCTTTCAAGACTTTTCAGTACTTACCGCAAAAGACTTCACAATACCCACCTTAAAAGATTATAAGTACCCACTGCTAAAACTTGACAGTACTCACCTTACAAAACCTTACAATACCAAACTTACATGACTTTACAGTATCAAACTTACAAAACTTTGCAGTATCAACTTACAAGACTTTAGAGTACCAACCTTACAAGACTTTAGAGTACCAACCTTACAAGACTTTAGAGTACCAACCTTACAAGACTTTAGAGTACCAACCTTACAAGACTTTAGAGTACCCACCTTACAAGACTTGACAGTACCCACCTTGCAGTGTAGCTGTTTCAGCTTCTTCTCTGTTGCCATGACATGCTTGTAAATACGTCGCTTCATTAACAGCTGAAACATCAGCCACCACACCACATAAAATGGTTGTCATCAACATCTATCTGTAGAGACATCCCACTCATTGCTTACAAACACTGACGAATTACTACACAGGATTTCCGTCTCAGATATAAATTCTGTTGTACAGTCCTAAATGCCAGTACCTTACCATTTTTTTATGTCCTGTCCTGCTGAAAGCAACCTACTTTGAAGAGATGTCTTCCTGCCCAGAGACTCCATTACCCTCTAGATCAGTAGAATAAAAAATATGAAAAAGAGGGACAGAACAGATAAAATGTCATTAGTAACATTTATAGCTCCAGTGTCGAATGCACAAGGCATCAACCGATGGCGCTCCAAAGCCATCCCATTATCAGGTCAATGGATCGAGAAGATCAGCTCATAAGACAAAGAGAGAAGCAGTCTATTGTGGATAAGCAATTTGAAAGAGGTAAGTTTGAAGTTGAGAACACGAAATTGAATTTGAAATTGAAGTTGAAAACACGAAATTGATATGCTCAAGTTCTGCATTTGAGGATTTGGCATTACCAGAAACTGACTCTCTTTGATAACATGTTACACTACTTCATCCCAAAGTAACATGTATTCAGCTGTTACAAATATATCTGTAAATCAAGAATATCTATAAAATCTCAAGTACTCAACCCACACTTTGAGGACTACAGTTAATTAGGATTCTTATAGCAACAAATGCAAAAGACTGAGTGCTCTCTTAATTAAGTTATAAGCAATATAAAATAAAATATCTGAACAGAATCTCTCGTCGTCCACTGGTGGATTTCCATCTCTTCATATACAAATCTGTAAAACTCCATCAGACGATCTTTTATTAACAATAACCTCTAGAGAGCTGAAAGCCGTTGTCAGGGAATATTCCTTGAGCAATCTTCCGTCATCCAGAAACTTTCCAGCCTTTCCATTGGTTGGCGGAATAAAGAGGCCATAATTGAATCCCTCTCTCAGACCCTGTAGACATCAAAAACTTCCATAAATAATTAGATAAAAGTTTCACACACAAGATATTGGATGACCTCTACAATCCATTATTAATTATCACAATTGTCAGGTTATAAGTATTGCATACATTATCTCATGCTAAATGACATCATCTTCGTTACACTACATCACATTACATTGTATCGTATCTGGCTATTTATATAGCGCTTCTTACAGTACTAGCTATTCAGAAGCGTTCTCAGCGTGACAGCCCCGAGGAAATAAAACAGTCTTCAGACAACAAAAGAATGAGTCCGATTAAAAGCTTCAAATACATTGCAATTTGCTAAACAAATGCCTATACTTTTGAAACTTGACTAGCCTACTAGCCTAAGCTAAAGACCTGTAGGACATTTGATGCTAAACAAACAACACATAAATTGATATAAGATTTGCAAAAAGTAAGGAGTGTTCTAAATCGAGTTACCTTAGCAACAGACAAGAGGATTTGTTGCTTAGCTGCCCATACGCTCTCTTCTGGATTGAACTGCAAAGATCTCTGAAAGAAAATCAGTTAGAAAACTGTTGCTTTGAAATGTATACCTACCAAAAGACAGAAAAGATACACTAATGAAGTGTGTAAGTATGCAGACAGCAGACTTTAATTGTTAGAAACGAGAACCTTGTTTAGAAAAGAAGCATAATAACTCTTTGGTTCAGTTCAGTATGTGTGCTATAGTTGAAAATCATTAAAGTAATTGAGAGAATGCTTACAGGAGCTAATTTTAGTACATACAATGATGACAAGAATGCTATATCAGCATATTCACAGGCAAATAAACACAAATATCTGCTTCAACCTATGATCTTCCAGTTAATCTAGTGTAATCCCTTTTGGTGTAGTCTTCCACATGTCCTGGGTTTCATTCCAGTTGCATAAGGAATGTTATGTGTTCCTTTTTTAAAAACCTAGACCGTGTGGTTTTCCGTAGTTACAATGTCATCACTCACTCACCACTTGGTTTATTCATCACCAAGTTAGGCACTGCAGCAAAAGTAGGAAAAATTTGACCGAAATAAAAGATTAAAAAAACTACAGATATACATACATGTATCAAAATAAATTCTTCAAAACACATGTAGATGTGAAGGATGGCTCCAATGGCAACGACAATAAAGACAGTAATTGGCTCATCATGGGCAAATGGTTTCTTCATAACCAAGGATCAATATGCACAGGACTGGAAACGCACTATGTTCCTTCATGTTACTAGTTTATTGGGTGATAATCGGGAGCAAGAAATTTTCACACCTTTCTGACATAACAGATTGATTCATTAACTTTTTGTTGTGAAGACAACTTGATGAGGAACTATGTCAGCAAACTAAAAAAATGCAGCTGGGGGCTTAACCATTATATTTTCAAATAGAAGCAAAATTTAGATTGGGGCAACATCTATGTGTAAGAGTAAAACACGTCCATGAAAATTGAACTAGTAACCATTCCTCCATTCTCTAATATAGATTCCTTGCCCCGTAACTTGCAAGAAGAGCTCTTTATTCCATCATTGTTTCCTGTCGGTAACGGAAAACTACCATATAATGACAGCCAGGCATTGTCAGGTTCAAAGTGTCAAGATCTCTCTGAGGTGGCACTGTACCTTTGGCTGTATGCTCAGTAAGGCGTATAATCAGTCTTTATAAATAGCATAGAAGACTAGTCTAACGGAGTGAACCAAAGCTCAGTCCTAATGCTGGGGTCTGGTTCATTGCAAAGATGTAGTTAGGTCAAGACCCAGAAGGTCAGTCTACTGATACATATTCAGCCAGGGTTGATTCGGGAGTGCTCTTGAGTAGCAACCTTGAAGGGGCGCTATATACATTAACATAATTACGTAGCCTATGGTGCAGACTGACTTATGAATGAATTAACATAATTACGTAGCCTATGGTGCAGACTGACTTATGAATGAATTAACATAATTACGTAGCCTATGGTGCAGACTGACTTATGAATGAATTAACATAATTACGTAGCCTATGGTGCAGACTGACTTATGAATGAATTAACATAATTACGTAGCCTATGGTGCAGACTGACTTATGAATGAATTAACATAATTACGTAGCCTATGGTGCAGACTGACTTATGAATGAATTAACATAATTACGTAGCCTATGGTGCAGACTGACTTATGAATGAATTAACATAATTACGTAGCCTATGGTGCAGACTGACTTATGAATGAATTAACATAATTACGTAGCCTATGGTGCAGACTGACTTATGAATGAATTAACATAATTACGTAGCCTATGGTGCAGACTGACTTATGAATGAATTAACATAATTACGTAGCCTATGGTGCAGACTGACTTATGAATGAATTAACATAATTACGTAGCCTATGGTGCAGACTGACTTATGAATGAATTAACATAATTACGTAGCCTATGGTGCAGACTGACTTATGAATGAATTAACATAATTACGTAGCCTATGGTGCAGACTGACTTATGAATGAATTAACATAATTACGTAGCCTATGGTGCAGACTGACTTATGAATGAATTAACATAATTACGTAGCCTATGGTGCAGACTGACTTATGAATGAATTAACATAATTACGTAGCCTATGGTGCAGACTGACTTATGAATGAATTAACATAATTACGTAGCCTATGGTGCAGACTGACTTATGAATGAATTAACATAATTACGTAGCCTATGGTGCAGACTGACTTATGAATGAATTAACATAATTACGTAGCCTATGGTGCAGACTGACTTATGAATGAATTAACATAATTACGTAGCCTATGGTGCAGACTGACTTATGAATGAATTAACATAATTACGTAGCCTATGGTGCAGACTGACTTATGAATGAATTAACATAATTACGTAGCCTATGGTGCAGACTGACTTATGAATGAATTAACATAATTACGTAGCCTATGGTGCAGACTGACTTATGAATGAATTAACATAATTACGTAGCCTATGGTGCAGACTGACTTATGAATGAATTAACATAATTACGTAGCCTATGGTGCAGACTGACTTATGAATGAATTAACATAATTACGTAGCCTATGGTGCAGACTGACTTATGAATGAATTAACATAATTACGTAGCCTATGGTGCAGACTGACTTATGAATGAATTAACATAATTACGTAGCCTATGGTGCAGACTGACTTATGAATGAATTAACATAATTACGTAGCCTATGGTGCAGACTGACTTATGAATGAATTAACATAATTACGTAGCCTATGGTGCAGACTGACTTATGAATGAATTAACATAATTACGTAGCCTATGGTGCAGACTGACTTATGAATGAATTAACATAATTACGTAGCCTATGGTGCAGACTGACTTATGAATGAATTAACATAATTACGTAGCCTATGGTGCAGACTGACTTATGAATGAATTAACATAATTACGTAGCCTATGGTGCAGACTGACTTATGAATGAATTAACATAATTACGTAGCCTATGGTGCAGACTGACTTATGAATGAATTAACATAATTACGTAGCCTATGGTGCAGACTGACTTATGAATGAATTAACATAATTACGTAGCCTATGGTGCAGACTGACTTATGAATGAATTAACATAATTACGTAGCCTATGGTGCAGACTGACTTATGAATGAATTAACATAATTACGTAGCCTATGGTGCAGACTGACTTATGAATGAATTAACATAATTACGTAGCCTATGGTGCAGACTGACTTATGAATGAATTAACATAATTACGTAGCCTATGGTGCAGACTGACTTATGAATGAATTAACATAATTACGTAGCCTATGGTGCAGACTGACTTATGAATGAATTAACATAATTACGTAGCCTATGGTGCAGACTGACTTATGAATGAATTAACATAATTACGTAGCCTATGGTGCAGACTGACTTATGAATGAATTAACATAATTACGTAGCCTATGGTGCAGACTGACTTATGAATGAATTAACATAATTACGTAGCCTATGGTGCAGACTGACTTATGAATGAATTAACATAATTACGTAGCCTATGGTGCAGACTGACTTATGAATGAATTAACATAATTACGTAGCCTATGGTGCAGACTGACTTATGAATGAATTAACATAATTACGTAGCCTATGGTGCAGACTGACTTATGAATGAATTAACATAATTACGTAGCCTATGGTGCAGACTGACTTATGAATGAATTAACATAATTACGTAGCCTATGGTGCAGACTGACTTATGAATGAATTAACATAATTACGTAGCCTATGGTGCAGACTGACTTATGAATGAATTAACATAATTACGTAGCCTATGGTGCAGACTGACTTAAGCTAAGACTAAATTTTGCCTCAAAACCTGCTTAGAGCAAACAGATTAAGGGAGAGATTTACAAATACCCAGCAACCAAAAAAGCTCATTCTACAATTATATTCTACTGACTGACATGGAACAACACGTTTTTTAGACTGTAGTGGAGAAAGAATGGGAAGTGAGTGAGATCACGATCAGAAGCAAATTGTGAAAAAATATGTCCTAAAATAATTGGTTTGTATGTAAAAACAATGGTAAAATGTTTTAAATGTTTTATTGCAGTTTTTCACGATCACAACAAAAGCAAAGTTTAAGATCCGGTTTCCAAGTACCTATGTCATCACTGCTGTCAACCAACTTCTGCTCTCTGTCTCTCTCTGTCTCTGTCTGTTCGTCCGTCCGTCCGTCAGTCTGTCTGTCTCTCTCTACTATGTAGGTACCATGGATCAATTTGACCTTATCTGGCTAGAACTGCCATCATATAGCACCAAGTTTTTGCAGTTGTGGGATGATTGGTCCTGGTGGCATAACCTTCCCAAAAAATTTGGGCAGTCTTTTCACTTCAGCCCTATACCTAAAGACTTTCTAGTTGCCAACATTTCTAGTGCCAACCGTGGTAGTAACTCTGAATAGCTACAACTGTTAGGTGAATGTTTAAGTATCCCAACACAATGCAAAACAAAGATTAGTATTATTCTAAGCAACATGTGTATGAACATATGGCGCCTAGTATGAGTTCACAAGATGTCAGATTCAACTGTTATGTTTCAATAATGTCACATGAAACCTCATACTTTCACCACACTAGGCCTACACTAGAATGGATTCAAAGAAATAAGGAAATCTAAACTCTTTTATCAAACTAAGTTTTCTTGATCACAAATGATTATTATTTAATATACATACATTCTTTGCAAACTGATTATAATTTACAATTAATTTAATGCTATAAATTATTAAATGCAAATTTAAATAATTAATTTAACACTTGGATTACTCTGGAGCAGAAACTAAAATAGATACCCTGATACAATCTGCTTTGGCAAAACCCGCAACTTTAATACTTAATACTGAAGGAGAGATATTTATCCACACCTCATATCGAGATCAACTTAACTAAATCTGCATAAGAAATAATCCAAATAAACAAATAAAAGATGAAAAGATGCGCATAAATTCGCTTGGTAGATATTATTGTAACAATGACAAAAATACCTGAATGTTGAGGTCAGGAACCGTGATGCTGATACAGACAGGAGGCTCAAATGAATTCATTGAACCGACTCCAGAGTCCGCTTCATGTTCGCTAGTAAGACTTCCACTATCCATCTGACAACATTCGTACAATAGTCGGTCACCAGATGGCCCTCAAATCAACCTTAAGCAACAAGAACAACATTTTATGAAGTAAGAAATCATTACCAATTGCCCAATTGCTTACAGATTAGTTATATAAACTGCCAATTTAAACTGATCAATTTCTAAAGAACCTGCTGGAAGAAACTCGATGCCTAAGGCCAATTCCCCAGCATTACCTTGCAACACAGAATACTCTATCCCTTGCAGCACAGTTTCAGCTAGGCAAGCAAGTGGAATTGCCAACAGACCTAGACAAGTCATGCTCTGATAAGCCAAGCAACTCAACATTCGGTAAGCAGCTAAAGGTATTACCTGCAACACGCTGCTCCACAGGCCAGAAGCACAGGCCAAACAGGCAAACAATTACAAAGCAAGCATCAGTTGCCACAAGACTTCAATGCTTGTAAAAAATAACCTCAAAAGTTCATCTTAAAGGTCACTCCATGCACCAAGCACAACATCACACAAGTATAATACCAATAAATGTTTATACATATATATATATTATATATATATATATATATATCTATTGCAGATATCATATATATATATATTTGCTGAATATATAATATATGTATATATATATATATATATATAGTCATACATACATTGGCATATATGATATCTGCAGTAGATAACATATATATAAATATATATCAATGTATTTATAATTGTATATATATATATATTGTATATTCATCATACATATATTATATATAGTGCAACAGTTCTGTCATCAAAAATGCATCTAGCAGCGGTAAATCTTATACCTAGATATTATACAAAGACATTTTGTCCTTGGTATAAAGACTTGACAATAAAGGGTGTTTCCATTCACCAAATTCATGGGCTAACTGGCTAACCTACTAAATGAATTTTTACAGTTCAGATATTTAGTGAACAAAACTTCTGGACGCTGACCGGATTATGGCCTTGTGGTTTGGGTCATCTGTGGATGCATTGTGCAACAGACACAGGCTCAATAGCAGTTATTAACTTATAATATGAAATGAATCAGTTGATCATTATCAGAATTATTCACCTGCCTATTAATGGTACTCTATTCTACAGATGCAAAGGCTTTGTTTAAGAGGTAGAGGACAACAGCTGGGTCCCGGTTGGGGCAAAAATCAATAGCATATATATATATATATATATATATATATATATATATATATTAATGAAAGAAAAAATTAAGAGCAACAGGGCATGATCACATTATATGAACTAGAACTGAAATAAAAACGAAAACAAAGAGAAAACAAAGACTGACAGAACACTATTGTTGACTCAAACTCCACAGCCAGAGAAAGTGCAACAACAGAGGAATAGTCGTTAAGCTATTCTTGGTTCAAACGACAGCAGTTAATTCATAGAGCACATTGCATCAACTGAAAACTTACAAGAAGTACGATCTGATTCAATTAAATTCATTTTATTGAAGCAATTGAAAGAAAAACAGAAAGATTGATAAAGCTAATGGTGAAACTAAACTAATCCAAAGTTTCTACAGTGCAGTCTCACACACACGCTGTATCATTCAGTTAATTCACTACATGGAAATAAGGGTATAATTCACTGCAAATTGTCAATTGCAATTGCTGGCATAACACATTTCACAGCATGGGATAATTGACTGCATTGGATAATTGACTGCATGGGATAATTCACTGCATGTAATAGTTCGCTGCACAGAATAATTCACTGCAAGGCATATTTCACTGTGTGGGATAATTCCCTGCATGGGATAATTCACTGCAAGAAATAGTTCACTGATTGTCCAACCAGTTTGGACTTAGAGGCAACTCTATGTCGAGCTTCAGCTAATCAGCAATGCTTTGATTTCTCCACACGCACACGTTTATAGATCACTTGCTTTCTACACGACTGTAAGCCAACAATTTGTCGCATAAAATTCGCATTTGTTTTAGAAAACCAACTCAATAAAAATATAGAAAAGGTAGTCTACAGGTTTTGTACACTGGGTAGGGAGAAGGTTAACATGCTGGCATATAGATCTGAACGACACGGATTCTATACCTACTGGCCCCAAAAGGCTGACTAATCTTTCCATTCAATAGGTGGCTTTGGCAAAATGAGCAATAGTACAGACTTGCAGGAGCTGCCATACAGTTAAATTCGTATCCTGTTAAACTTATAATCATCTATTACTGCCATATATCCTGCAATCATACTGTGACTTGTCAGTTTGAATTGAGAAAACAAACATGCATGTGCCACGATCACTCAGGAATAGGGTCTAACCGAGTAGACAATTTCCACCGAGTACCGAATCCGAGTATTTCGTGGCACTATTTGTCGGATCCGGGTACGTACTGAATAGTAGCGGCAAATCTGGCGGCGAGTACCAGACATAGGCAAAGCGTAGTTAACCTGCCACGTGCACAGCTACGAAGAACTATCTATGGTCAACGCAGAGTCTATAGCAATATCCTTCATAATTTTATAGTGTGTCATTGCACTCTAGGCTACAACAATACATTTATCATTTGTGAAAAAATGTAAAACCATGCTATAAAATTTGAAATATGAAGTTATCAACATCTTTACTCTCTATATTTACCGGACAGAGGGTGAAGCCGATTCATGCGGGAAAATTACTGATTTGGTTGCCACTTGGGGAATGCAACAAAAAGTAATTAAAATATATAAATTAACATAATTATTTTAAAGAAAATTCAATGGAATGTTAAATTCTTGCTTAATTTATCAAAAACTTATAAGTTAGTCCAAAATTTACTTGATGAAAAATATTATTTTCTAAAAAAAATTATTTTTTCATAAAAAGTTATTTTTAGCTATTTGCGGGTGTAATATTTGCCAAGCTGAATACTTCCGAATAGTCCAATATTCGGCCGAGGCGAATGTCCGAGGCGATTTCCGGTTATGCCCTACTCAGGAAGCCCAGCCAGGTACACGGTCTTGTTCTATAATGTGCCAATTAGGACATAACCGAGAAGACAATTTCCACTGAGTACCGAATCCGAGTATTTTGCCGGATCCGGGTACGAACTGAATAGTAGTGGCAACTCTGGCCCACCGAGTACCAACCGCAGGCGAAGCTCAAAATTTTCGACTTTTGTCACTTTTTCTGTTCCATATAATGAAAAAATTAGCATAATAAATGTTTGTACTTGTAATAACTACTATTATGGCTTGAAATTTTTAATTGTTTTTTCAGATTGTTAAATGTTGATAAAAAATTATTGAATTAAAAAAATTTTATTTTTAACTATTTGTGTGTGTAATATTTGACAAGGCGAATGCTTCCGAATAGTCCAGAAAAATGGGATATTCGGCCGAGGCGAATGTCCGAGGCGATTTCCGGTAATGCCCTAGTGCCAATTGTCAAGGGGGGGCGGTTGTCTGAGGGGCAGTTATCCGGGAAGGGGCAGTTCTGCTCACTTCCACCACTGTCACTTATCCTACTAGTGAGATCTTGGTCCCTTAGGGTTTTCTTTCAATACAGATCACTACCATTCCCTCTTTCGTTACCTTGTAATTTATTTGTGTTACTTGATTTTTTGATTGATTTATTGATTGATTTATTGATTGATTTATTGATTGATTGTGTTGTGCTCAATAAAAATCTTTGGTATTTGGCATAATGGGCAAACGTCTGACTCAAAACGAAGCCCTTACAACACCACAACACTCACCTACCAAGTTACAGTTATGATCTATAGTTAATTGGAGTGACAGGTATCATCACTGCTACTACTGCCCTTGCTGACCACATCTCCTTGCATAAGAGGAGTGATATATATATATATTGCATAATTAGTGATATATATATATATTGCATAATTAGTGATATATATATATATTGCATAATTAGTGATATATATATATATTACATAATTAGTGATATATATATATATTACATAATTAGTGATATATATATATATATATATACTGTCAGCAATATGGTACAGACTTACTCATGTACAATACTATAATAGTAAAAAAAAACGATGCCTCAGGGCAAAAGTGTGGATCAGTTAGTTCTTCAATGATGTAATATGTAGACCAACATTAATAAGGCAACTGCTAGGTCCTTCTATTGGAAATCAGTACATCACAAGATGAACTGGCCTTGACACTCCTCCATGCATGTATGTGGACAAATTGAGGAAACAAGCAGGAAACAAGAAATAAACTGCAATGCAACCAAATTCAACAATTACAAATATCCAGTGAAAATATTACGTGCCATTTTGGTTTCTAATTTTTGACAGCACTATTCATCCAGCGTTCGCTAGCAGCACCTGTACATGGCAAATATAATCTCCAGCATACCATCAACAAAAAGGAAAAATAATGGGAATTAGCTGGGAATTGGTATTCACAGATGATAACTAAAATCAAAATCAGTGAGCTTCAGTACCAAGTCATGACCTCCAAACGAGAAGCAAAGCACGAAAATCAGTCAGGAAGATAAGAAGAAGGTGCAAACGAAAACCCTCTCATAATGTGTCCAATGATACTAAACTGAATCTCAGTAGTGAATGAACGTTCATCAGGATTTGAAGCAATGTTATTATGTGACAAGGGATCTCTGGATTATCACAATCTCATACACACTCCATTAAACAGTATACACCAACTATTAAACTAAACAGACACTGTAGACTTCATATATATTCTGCTCCTGGTGGCATACTATTAGGTGATGTCCATCTCATGACAACTCTCAAATTCAGCATTACTGCATCTTCTAATAATAAATTAGATGGGCGCGCAGGTCTTTTTTGACCAGTGTACCCAGCTGATAGGCATGTGGGTGGATCCCTTTGTGTGGTCATGTGTGTCCCTGGCTAAGTGTGGGATGTCGTTCACTTATTTCCGGTCCCACAGTGCGTTGAAGGTAATGATGGTCCCGAGGTATCAGCCCGGTGTAACTACTGTGGGAGGACGAGCCTCATTCTGGGTCTCCTAGCCTTGGGCTCTCAACATCAACTGGTTGTCTATTTTGTAGCCTATTCCACCATGTCCTTTTGAACTGACATGTATCACTTATAAATAATTTAGCTTTGTACAACATGAACGGATGATGACAGTTTATTACAGGAGTCAAATTTAACTGTATTGCAGCTATGCAAGGCGAACATCACGTCAGGAGTCGTCCACATATTACGTACGCAGCGAGGGTGCAGGGAGTTTCAAATTTCGGCCGTTTTCCGTACGGGTGCGAATGGTGGGGAGTGGGTCCCGAAAATATGTACGTAAGCAAATATAATTGTCTAATTATGACGTCCACAATACAGAATATAAAAATCAGAACTGTAAACCTAATCACAGACTACATTCCTGCTTAATCAATTTTATGTAGAATTAAAACGGTTTCAAATGCAAGTGTTGTTAGTGTTTTAATCCTTAATAACTGTCCAAAAACAATTAAGCTGTTAAATATGATGCTTAAAAAAGAAATGGCCTGTGCTAAAATCAATGTCTTTTAGATGTGTTTAGTTATTTAACATTCGCAATGGGGGTAGAGCTCAAATGTACGTAGGCATGGGGGCAGGTGGTCCACGAAATGTACGAGGTGCAACAGAGGAAGGGAGTCCGAAAATCCAACTTTTGCTTATGTAATATATGGATAGGTCCTTATACATCTGATTTAACCATTGCCATTGCCAAGCAAAAGGACTAGCCCACCTTAGGAGTAGTGGGAATTGAACTCTCTTCCTCTGCAGAGCCCTAAAATCAAAAGAAAACGGGACGGGCCGGGGGTGGGTGGCTTATTACTCGGTGAGACTCAAAATTTGGACAGAATGGAGAGGATAATCCAAATACGAAACAAACTTTATGGATGAGGAGAGTGAGGGATCGAAAGAAAATCATTTCTGCAGGATGAATTTTATTCACTCAGTTGAACACATTAATTTTTTATATTTGCTGGTTTTTAGTTGGATTCAACGTCGTGGCTCATCCAGTGGATTTTTATCTTTTTTATAAATGGCAATTTCACTTAATGGATCAGCATTGCTGATGCTGTCCTGCAATTAGGATAACCTCACTGTAAAAGTCAGATAAAATGAACCTAGATTAGAGTAGGTACTAGTGTGATTAGACACAAAGGGCATCTACAGCGCCTGTCGACTCAACAGTTTGTGTAAGTACTTCCTAGTGCAACAGTAATGTCACAATACAGGCTGCAGTGATGTTCATAAATGATAGCTAATATTTGTGTTGGTTCAATATAAAATTATGTACACTATGACATTTAAAATCACTTAGGCCAGCGCTGAGAGCGCCTTTGATTTGATATCTGGAAGGGGTGCTACATAGATGCTCGATTACATTACATTTATTTGAATTGAATATGCACAGTGTGCAGTAGGCTGATTACTTTCCAGACTGAAGCAAGCATATTATTATTTGCACTTCATATTAATCTTACTATTTTCAGATTGTAATTCATCAAAGTCTGAGTTGCGTTTAAGATGCCTGACAATACAGAGAACCTAATATGACTGTGGCATATATTTGCCTTTGTTGTTGAATGGTAGCGAATAATGACATGTGACTAACACGAATGGTTTAATCAGATTGAATTTTTTAGCACAGGGTTTAATGGATTTAGATTTTTTAACAGGGACCTTTTGTGTGAGTTAATCGTCTCGCGTGGTTTCTCTCTTTGGCGTCTTATCATGTCTGCATTCTGATTTCGGTTCATTTCTCTTCAGATTCTTATTCACGTTGTTCAGATGGGGTTATTTTTTATTTGGCCATCGACCATATCCAGTAGGTATTGAATCCTAAGGTATTCAGGTTAATAATAAATAACATGGACTTCTGTGATGCATATGTAATAATACTTAAAACACCAGTAACTCCAGGCTAAGTCCTATCAAAAGCAATAAGGGAAGTGTTAAAATAGTACAGTTGCTCATCTGGTGACCATAGAATAGACCTCCATATATCTGATGTAGAACCCTTTCATCACATGTTGTGTGATCAATCTTATAGTTGCTCATAGATAAGTTTCTGAATATAACATTTGTGCCAATCTGAATCATATTTTAAGAAGGCTGATCTCACTTGTCCTATGGTTGGTAAGCAACTTGAAAGATTGAGCTTAATCTCATGCCATCAAAGAATAACAGAATGAATTGAGCTGGGTCGTAAGTTCCAATGTCTTGCACCCTCTACCAAGAAAAGCTGAAGTGTCTATTTATTGAGTACAAATTTATTTGCATGAGGAGTAAGCATAGTTAAAATCGAGTACTTCGCGAACTAGAAGCAAATTTTGAAATGGATTCCATATTCTGAATGCAGCCAGCATGATGAATGCAATACGGGAGTAACATGCAGAATCATAGATGGAGTCCATATATATACTTAAAGCAAGAGCATATTGAGCCATATTTAGTGTGTGCAGAAACTGCAGATATCTGTTGTAATACTAAGAAATTAGTCATGGTAATCAAGCTGGAAACTAAATAATAAATGCAGTAAGTTAATGGAATTGAGAAAGTAAGGCAGACAATTGATCCAACAGATTTGATTATATAAATATCCTGCATCAGAAATTGAGCTGGTCTGTATAATGTCCAAACATGGGCTGGGAGTGCTTCATAGTAGGTTTCTTGAAGGGGTGCTACATAAATGCTCAGATGAATGAAGGGTCTGTGTAATGCCCAAACATGGCTATAAATGAAATGATGGATTCCAATAACTTGCCCAAACTGCATGTGCAATGTTAGTATAGATAACAATTGGCCATATATAACTGTTAAGCCAATCAAGTCTGTGGAGTTGTTGGTTTACACCTAATAGAAGATATTTCCTTGTGCAAGTATTCAGAAGAGGCCTATTACTTGGCATCCAAGACTGAACACCTCAAAACATGTCCAGTCCTATTTTATTGGACCCTTTTTCAACGAAATCACTAATAAGTTACAGTTACATTGGATATGTTATAAACTTGCATATGTTATAAACTTGCATGTTATAAACTTGCATATGTTATAAACTTGCATATGTTAAAAACATGCATATGCTCTGCATCTCCTATGTTAGGTTGACGTATTTCAATAAAAGAGTTGGTAATTTATCGTTTTAGTGTCCCAAATTCATCCACTTCATCGTTTAAGCGTCCCAAATTCATTGCATCTGATTATGGCAGCTTCGTGCATGGTTGCCTGTTGTGACGTCCATACAATACTATTCATCAATCCAACTTCCATTTAAACACGATTCTTTTCATCAGATCCATGCATGCAGCTTCCATTTAAACATAATTCCTTTCATCAATCCAGGTCCCATGCATTTTAACACAATCTTTTCATCACATCCAGCTTCTACTTAAGTAAAAGTCTTTACATCATATGCAGCTTCTATTTATGAATTAATCTTTTCATCATATCCAGCTTCCGCTAAGTTATGGGACATTGGTCGGAATTTGTGACGCTAAAACGATGAATTACCAATCAATTAATCAACTAATCAATCAAATTAATCATTTAGATTCAGGATACACTGAAATACTATTTCTTGGCTTGACAGTGCAGATTCCGACAGGGAGAACCGCAGCCCATGCAGTGCCAGTGAAGTGTACACGTGTTTCTGTCCCTGTAATGTGGAGATAATGTTCGCTCCCCCCCCCCCCCCGACCTCTCGACTGACAGCCTAGGACTCAAAGACCTATTCCAATGCCTTGGCATTTCAGTGTATCTGATAGCAAAGTTTGGTTGATGGTACAGGGTACGTTATGTATTGTACAAAAAAGCGGTTTGTTGTATTGAGTAGAGGGGTTATTGGTGTGTATGTGGTGTGAATGGCTTAGGCCTGTATGCCGTGTAAGACCTTTAATTTAGCTGTGGAAGTGATGCCATAACTTTTGAATAGCAAAGGCTATTGCCTGGGGATATCACTCTCCTGGCGAATGTGTCGTCGAATGTGAAAGGGAATGTGTGTTTCAACCTGACAGACATAGTAAATAGGCCTAGTGTTAGGCCTACAACAAACTAACAACAGACTTCGCTTTTATGAGTGTATGGACTAGAAAGTTATTTGGGTTTTAAAACTGCCAGAATATCAATTAGAATTTAAGAAGCAGCCTCACGCCATGTGCTAAGATACCGACGCTTAAATTAACTTACCTTGGAACTCAAAATATTGAATCTGCTCTCAGATGAAACAATGCGTCTGCAACCGCTTCTCCCACGTGACGCTTCCTATGCACACGTGGGGCCGTTCCTAGAAGTTTTAGTATCTAGCAGCCATAAATCTCCACAGCGACAACTTTTCTGTACTCAAGAAATATCGCCGGCTTTTGGCTTCACACAAACCACTTTATACGAGTACCATACGCTTTATTGGCCACCAACGATGCGTGAAACAGGCGTTTCCCAGACATGACTCACGTCTCTTCGCTTTAAAAGAGATGTTTACATCGCGTACAGTACGATTCACTTCAGCCTCCATTACGGCTGGTGTTCCATAGTGTAAGCTATAGCTTCCCAGTGAACAGAAGCGCATCTGGCGGCGAGTTTTCTGGATCAAGAACCCTCAGTTGAGGGTCAAGCAGCGGCTCGTGGGATTCGCGTAGCCCGATGAGCAAGCCGAGTGTGGATTGAAGAATTTTTAGGGAAGATGTGATTGAAACAGATGCGATCCGTTGACGCCATTCAGGGACTTCAAGAGCATGAGGTAGCTTAAATCAACAGTTGAGAACTTAGTAATGTGGCGATATTTATAAATTTTAGTCCATGCACGGTTTGCACGAGCGTTCCGCATTGTCTGAAGATGTATAATAGGCCTAGGCTTACGTTTTATTTTAGACGAGTCGATGTATTATACAAAGTGAGTTATCACAGGCCTGTACAAATTTTAAGTGAACAATTCAAGTGGCGATATTGTCGCGGCCACTTTAAAAGCAAGTGTCGGCTGAGGCGAATTTCAGTGGGTCACGAATTCAAATTGATGAACTTAGCAAGCGTGTCGAGTGTCGACGTATTTGGTCGTTAAAGGTAAGGACGCATCCATAACAAGGATGATACTCCTGTACTTAGATGTCAATACATAGCTTGAAGTAGCGTAAACTATGGGCCCAGTTTCGACAACTGCAATAGCAAAATCTGAAAGAGCTTTATCCGCTAATCGCCGTATAAAGCGGTTCCACCTGGTCCTTGCACTTGAGTTAACTGCAAGATGTGCAACACAGGAAGTAATGCCAGAGCCCTTAGGCATTAATTCTTACTCCACACGGGGTGGTTGTCTGTTTTGAATCCAACATGTTCTCGGACAAAGACTTCATTTTCTCAGGCTACGCAAAAGCATTCGACGGTCTACAAAGAATTCATTAAAGATTCATTGATGATGCACAATCGAAGATGATTATTGATCAGAGTTTTGAGACAAGCAACCAGTCAAGCATAAGCTTCAACAGGACATCTATATTAAGAGACGTTTGGCCCACCTATCAGGCTTAATAATCTTATAATTTACCATTACTTTATAATTGTTATGGTTTAACCACTTAACATTTTCTTATTATTATTAATTAAATCTGTAATGTGCAAAAAGTCACAGATTCGAAATGCGAATCGAAGGTACAGCAAGTCAGCCACCAGAAGAAGATGAACTTAGATTTCCAAATGCAATGGACAAAGTTTATAGTGAAACAATTTACTCACCATCAATTCCTTTACGAACAGCTTCTGGGTATTACTGGGGTACCATAACACCCTATACCATATGTGGTACTTGTCTGTTATACGACCCTAATTTTCTGTATTATTATTTTCATATATCCAGCTCCCAGTTAAACATAATTCTTTTCATCAGTCCAGCTTCCATTTTGACATCATTCTTTCATCATTCAAACCTCCGTTTATGCACGATTTTTTCATCAATCCAGCTTCCATTGAAACCTGATTCTTTTCATCAATCCTGCTTCCATTTATGCATGATTCTTTACTGCTGGTCGAAAGAACTGACTAGTATTAAAATTATTTAAATTTGGGAAAGCAAATTGGGGGTTGTAGGCGTATAACAGACAAGTACCCAATGTTTTCATAAATGACTAAAACCGACACTTACCCAAACCTACCCTCACGATGCTTAACCTGACCCTAACCGACCCTCATGAGGTATATTACAAATTTCTGTCTGATTTGCTCGACCTATTTAAGCACGAAGCATTGTATAGGGTGCTGGCGTACTCCAGTAATAACCAGCTTCTGTCGTACAGCAACCCTAAACTCCTAATGGCCTGTTTTTAGTGTGGGGTAGCACACTGTAAGAACACCGGGATACTCTAGAAAATACTTTTCATAGAGGCAATTTTATACATTACAAGTCTGTTGATAATTAGGCTATGTCAGGATTAAAGCGGTTTTGGAATTTTAAAAATCAATGAAAATATTTACCAGTTATTTTCATATAACCATAAGGGCCGCAATACAATAATTATTTTTACTCATTTTACTAGCCAGAGCTTCTGAGATTCAACATGTCACAGCGGAAATGTTCTGTTAAAACTGTCAAATCAAACTACAAGTGTGTGGTTGGATAGGGGAACCAGTTGGCATGCAATAGGGTTCTTAGTTAAGCATTGTCATGCAGTTCAATTCACCAGGTGGCAGCAGTATCTCCAAGCCAGAGTAACATAATTAATTTACTGCAAGATCAGAAAATCCGAATATCGGGCACAAAGTCATTTTGTGCAAGTACATTTAGAGTGAATTGGTGGATCAAAGTTTTTAAACAAAGTGTTAAGTGCTGTTTAAGATTTTAGAAATGATTTTGCACATATGGTTCTTTGATAGGCAATACAACACACTCACATGATTAAAATTTTAAGTTTTTTTAAAGACACTTTTCTTAGAAAATAATAATTACAAACTGCTAGGTTATTACCTGCAACCCTGATACAGCAAATCTGTTACCTAGCATGAGAAATATCTAGTTATGAAATGCACAAAAAATGACATAACATAACACTGTCCTAAATCTAAATACAGATATTAAACGCATCACTGTTTGCATACGAGCATACATGTAGATGACAGTCAAGAAAAAATTTAATTAAGCATCCCACAGCAAAATTCCTCAATGAAAATTCGCCGTCCAGGTATCATTGAAAATATCAAAACCATGACAACAGCTCAATTCCACAGCGTAAGGGCAAAACCGTACAAAATAGAAATTCATATCTAACAATTCTCAAATACTGCATAAAGTCGAGATTAAAGCATGATTTTACAAATTGCATGGGACTCCATTTATAGCATTAGTAATGCAAATTACAAAAGCACCCCATCCTCTACAAATAGAGTAGCAAATGAAACACATACTAGTACAGTGATAACAGACAACACATACACACAATAGACTGATACACAGAAAACAATAGAAAAAAAAACAAATGAGAAACTGAACTGCTTTAAATCATAAACAATGTATGCAATCAAACAGAGTTTGATGAAGCACATGGAAGGCAGCACGTGAACCGAGAACACACATGTACAGATGAAGCACGTTCAGTATTTTCCAACAACCACATAACATCAAACATGGCACTGATCAAACATTAAGTACAGACAATCACTAGACTTCATTGAACATTGAACACAGCACAGACTGAACTGTAAGCACCGGTGGCTCAATACGTTGCATAGGAAAGGCTGAACATTGAAAGCGTGGAACAGATAAACACATGAATTATTAGTCAGAGGAAGCGTTACTCAGACAATTAAAAGTGCATAGTAGTCACTGAAAAGAGTAAACAAGTTTTAAATTAAACTGAAACTGTTTTGCATCCGATTTGTATCCGGAGATAGTTTGAGCAATAGATGCCGATCTCGTAGCGAAGGATGGTGTCGAACGAAATATCCTGGTCAGAGTTGCGGAGGCAGGGTGTGAACATCTGATCACCACACACAACAGAAGCCAATAACTTCCTTCCTGAGATCATTCTTTTAGCATTCGATTTCAAAACAGATAGTTGTGTGACATACAGATAATAATAATCTCAAATTAGGGTGATTCATGCATTACGACTCTAGGCTTTTCCCCAATTTAAAATCTAGACACTCCACACAAGACACATTTACAAAATACAAAAATAATGGAATAAATGCTAAACTTGTGGCATGTGAGTTATCTGATAATTTCTTGAAGAATATTCAGACATGACAGCTGTAGTAGCATTGCCATTCTTGACATCACTTTTTACATAGCACAGTGATAACACTGCAACAACCTGAGATCTAAGTCGATAAAAAATTCTGCTTATTCACCGCAGCAAGCTGTTATTGAAGACATATCTGGTTTTATATATAGGAGATCATATTCACAATAACCAGGAAGGACAACTCGACAGCATTCAGAAGAATTCGAGAGTTTCCCTGGTTGGATAAGGAGATCTCTGTATCTAATGATCTTATCCCTCCTGTTCAATTAGTCGGAATCAGCAAAGTACATGTACTGACAAATCAGTCGTGTGATGCATCTCTTGAGGCCACTTTCTGCAATCAATGCAACCAGTGCACTGCACATGTGGACCCACTGCTGAACCAATGGACAGATAGCCTTTGGTAATTTCAGTCCACCATGAAGACCGCCTTGTTGTGGTGCTCAGCCGTTCTTTTAAAAATTGATGCCTTTAGCGAAGACTTCAGCGACGTCTTTATTGACGTCAAACCGAACGGCACTGCTGATACCGCTGATGACTTTGGTCTGGATGCATGACGTCGCATTCTGGCTGATTTCGGCTTTGCTTCCAGCTGGTCAGACAGTCGAATCACATTTAGTGAAGTTTCCTCAGCACAGCCTCTGCCATCCGTTAAATGAACAGCATTGTCTTTGGCATCGTTAGGAAAAAGGGCAAAGCATGGAGTGAAGCAGAGCTGGTCCAAGGAATTTGTTGACACTTGAGAGAACTGCGCTTCCCAGTCAGATGGAAGTCTAAGGCTTGCCTCATCCCTCTCAAAGGCACCTGTCAAATCTGACCTAAGTTCCACAGATGCTGCAGTCAGACTATGGACAGCATGTGGCTGACATTCTACAATTCCTGGCAATCTGTTACAAGACGCTGAAGTGAAGCGAAGGGCGTCTTCACAGTCTGACTGCTTGAACCCTTTGGAACAGTCTTCGGCATGGTCTAGCAGTCTTGGCGTACTCCCTTTTATTCTGTTATTGAGCTGTTGGCACAGAGATTCAAATTCAACCAGCTGGCCTAAGAAATTGAAGTTTGGAGAAATGCTTGGTCTTTTTTCTTTCACAAACCTACAAGATCAGAGCAATTGCATTTTGTACATACTAGATGACGCACACAGACAGATAACCTAAATTAATTAATGTCATGAAGCTTCTAACTTTTAGTAGTTCATAAATTTTATACTTTCATCAACATCACTAAATTAATGAAGGACGGAAGGGTGTTATTCTCAAACAGAAAGCCACTGGAAAAGTAAATTGCAGTTCAAAATTAGCAATTGAGCTCCTACAATGAATTGAATATCTTTGCTTTTCTTAAGGCAGCATGTTATTCCTTCATATTTACAGTTTTTGAAGATTTAAATAGCAAACTTTGGTTCTATCATATTGCAATGTAAGATCAATTATTCTAAACAATAAGTCATGTCTGTGGGAGCTCACCAATGACGACACTTTGAGTTATCAAGCATTGTTTGCTTCCTGATGAACTTTTTGTTGTAAATGACTGTGACATCATTTTGGGTATGCAGGTAGTGCTGTCTTGAGGTATTTGAAAGGTACTATAGTAAGTGCAATATTCATATGCATGCATAATTGCATATATTACTTACTTTAAGTTCAATGGAGAAACACCAACAATTTGTTTAGTCTCTCTGACATTTCCTACCTAAGAACTCTTCATCTTCATTTTACGCCTCTTTTAAAACTGTCCTTTTTCAGCCGAGGATTAGGCTGGGAGCGCCTCTGAGTGGATACCTTGAAGGGACGCTGTATATCAAATATTTTTGATTGATTGATTGATTGAGTGGCAGTCTAAGACTGGAAATGTTAACTTCGAGGTCATTTTACTTGACCCACCTGTATGCATCATCTGTTGTCAGCGACAAATAGTGCATAATGTAGGCTATGACAAGCGTCGGAGAACGCGAAATACCCGCCAGACAGTGGACAAGCACACAGCCCTGTGATGAGCGAACCTCATCTGCAAGTCAAAACAACAATACTCGTAACACAGCTGAATGTAATTTTCAAGTTCTCTGCTCAGCAGCTGCATCGCTTGACACATCATGAATGAATTTGTATGAAGGCATCATCGACACCATGGAGCCTGCGGCATGCAATCGGCTGCAATATCAACCACTATCATGGTAAACAAATATGTGATGACTAAGCCAGGCCTACATGCTAAACGTCTCTGCATGGCCTTGAACTAACAGGGGCACTCTCTCCAGTGAATTGTTGTAAACAACAGTCAAAGGAAGTGGGCTTCAGGAAGGGCTGTCATTTGGTGAAATAGTTTGGCACAAAACCCTAATCATGTTTTCTCAGGATTGTAACTGTAATTTGTAATTTATAACTTTTATCATGCTGGTGTCTAATGGACAAGGCATCAACCAATGGTGCAAGTAGTAATCGGGTCGATATCCAGAAGATCAGTCTGCTGAGAAGGAGTCAGCCGACATTAGATAAGCAATTGACTGCATACGAACTACCAACATCTGCAGTTGAAGCTGGAAAAGTGTGTAGACTGTGTCTGTATTAGACTGCGTAGGTGCACATACCATGCAAGATAAATACACGATAATAATCTACACCTTCCACCTACAAACTCAGCAGTGAATGGTTGCACTTGCAAAACAACATTCAATGAAAAGAATGCAATTACCGCCTGAATACGGAATACTATGAGGTAATTGACATTGTTCTGCCTTCATCAAATCTTCAACTCTGAGTAAACATAATTATTATCTAGCATTCAACTTCCACTGCATTGTTCCTAATGCTCATCCTCGCATTTCAGTATCACTAAACTTCAGTTGTCAGCCTCATATCGCACTTCGTTCTGTCAAATGTTTCACTTACACCGCTGCAAGTCCAGTGTCTGTAACACCGGAGCGATTTCTGCTTCCACCAGAATGTTTTCGAAAAGCCTTCCACACTAACAATTTGAAATATTTCTAAATTTCAAACATTTTATCCAGGCTGTTGGCTATTTACAAACTCTGATGGGCTCTAATTTTTCACCTTTACTCATTTCTTCTATGCCAGTTCTTGCACATCTATTATTCGAGTGTGTTCGCGTTCTCCTGACTATTTTATCATATTGACTTTAAGATCATGTAGATCAGCGCAGGAGGCACATCTGATTAGGAATGTTGAAGGGGCGCCTTATAAATGTTTTTAATAATAATAATAATAATAATAATGATAACAGATATGTTTAGATCCCAGAACAATCTGCACAGTTTCTTACAGAAGCAACCATTTATCCAGAGAAGTCAGACGCTGTTTGCCAACACATATGACCCAATAATGTCTTTACAAGGATTGCGGCTGTGGGTGGTATACCTGCAGGGTATGGCTTTCATCAGCCGCACATGCATCTTCAAGTATAAATTTTGTAAAGGACGATTAAGTGCTTTGTTTACACAGCAAAATGGAGTCGGCAGAGCCACGGTGGTTTCTGAGCCATTGTTTTCTTATCTGTGCAGCATCAGAATAACTATTTTTATTTAAACACTGGTTGAGCTGCAACTATGCTTACTGGCATATGCCAGTGTATAATTATATACCCTCAAAATGAAAGAACCTTCTAATAACATATGACCACAAAATGAATTTTACCTCCGATGCTTCGAGCAGTAATAAAAAAATGATTTGTATGTCTGCCAAAAAAGAATTACTTTATCATAATGATACATAAGCAATTAAGAAATTGCAAACTTGCTCTAGATAGTAATAATAAGAAGAAGAATAATAAGAAGAATAATGTCAATAATAATAATATAGAACTGCCGCAAGACTACATTTCTTTCTTACTACTTTAAACCTACAGTCAGCAAAGAAAAGTACATTATAAAACTGACCATAATTATCTACAGAACAAACATTTTTACCTAAGGTACGTAATTAATTAAAAACAGAAAGAAGTAGGTGAACTGGAAATTTATTAACTGACACTTGTCCTACAGATAAAATTGAATTACCAAGAAATCGAAAGGCCTCCTGGAAGTAAGGCAGCAAGCGATCAGTGTGACTATCATTGACTGGAATTCGTAAGAAGTTCGTGTCAGGAACAAATGGAGATCTTGGGCTTGATGTGCTCACATTCAAAATGTGCGTAATACCATTTTTCTATAAACACACAAACACATACGAAATTGCTTATTTGACAATAGGGATCTGGCATTTAATTCAAGTAATTACTTCAAGAGATTCCATAAATTTCTGTGGACCAACAATACATATTCTGATGCAGACAATGCACTAACTCTGTGTTCTCCTGAATTATCAAGATTTTGTGCAAACTATCTGCACACACTCATGTATAAATGATGACAGTTTTGCATACGCATAAAATGATCTGCATTCAGTGTTTTTTCAAATGGTGCCACACAAGATCGCATTATCATTATTAATGTTGTTATTATTATTATTACAGTAATTTTATATAGCACCCCTTAAAGTTTGCCTACTAAGAAGCGCTCCCAGCTCAACCTTGGCCGAACCGAACAGTCTTAAGAGTAGTGAGAAACGAGGCAGACTGATTAATAGGTATTTCTGGAAGTGTGGTAGGGAGCCCATTCCATGTTAATTACATTACATTGTCTTAGATTGCATAGCCTTGAGGGCTATGCCTAACAGTTCGAACATGTGTATAATACAATAATGTCCAATGCAATAAATTAGTTAAACAAACTTCGAGATGTCTGTATAACCAGATAAATAAATATCAGGATATATGAAACAATCTTAGAAATAATGACAAACGTGAGTAATAATAATAATTATTATGTTTGATACTTAGACCAATAACATTAAAAGAAAATTCAAACTGACTTTGCTGCACTCGAGGTCAAACATCCCCACCTTACTTTATCTGGTACAAAATCTGATTGGTAGTAAATAAAAAACCAATAAGCAGCCAGTAAGTAGTCACTGCTCCTAAACAGCAGCATCCTGGGTTATTTTTTAATGGGAATCTTCCTGACCTGACAAATCCCCACAATCTGAGGTTAGAATTCAAATTGGTTCAATAAATGTCTCCTATTGTGCAAGGAGTAGAGGTTGATGACTTGTTTATCAGTTCCTTGTGGTTTTGTCAGTCAGACGATAAAGCACGACGGGTTACCCAAAGACTGCTCACCTGCTGAAGCAACACTTGTGTCCCTCCTAGTAACGAGGCCTTCTTATTACCAACAGATGTGGAACCAGCCAGCTTTTGCCTCATAGCCATCCTCCACAGCCTATTTGAGTCTATTTGGGCATCAAAACTGAGAAAATGATAATAACCAAGGCCCCATAGGCCGCTACTGACGGCAGATAACTCATCCAGTAGAAGTAGTCCAGATAAATCATATTCCCACTGCCTTCCAACCCATCTGCAAAGTTCCAACCAAGTCATTCGATGCAGAAACCATAATCCACATGTTTTATTGGCCAGGTCTATTTTCTGAATCGCCATATTACACTGATTTCTGATATTTACCGACTACAGCTCTGCTGGCTCAGCACCATCGGTTATTAAGAGACAAACAAACGAAAACAATAATAAGTGGCGGCTTCCTTTTGAAGGTTACTTACTTTACTAACAGTTCCATCTACCATTATCTGTGCCTGTGCAATTGCATCAGCAGAATTCACTTATTCGCTGTCCTGCTGGATAAACAGAGGGATAAGTTAACTGAATTCATAACGGAAATGATATTATACCCTATGTATACCCTCTGCCATAAACCCTTCAAGCCTGCCTTCTGGTGTGGGCCTGTTTGATGAATCCTTTCATGGCCTATGGCCAGACCACACCCTCTGAGTAGAGGAATTCCAAACATAAAGATGGTACAAAAGTTGACCCCACCAGCAAAACACTGAAAATGACGAATCAAGACATTTATTTATTCATTGGTGGTCTTAAGTAATCTTATGTGTTCTGGCAAATTCTGCATGTGGAAAAGCACCCAGACCTAAGACATCCCTATAAATAGCCTGGATCTGAATCAATAGAATCCGATCCCTAGATCATCCGCCTACCCGGTGTATCGGTCAAACCAGCAAGGATTTCATCATTATGCCACAAACAGCTCAAATGCTTTCAAGATAGACTTGAATGCATACAGGTAGGCAGCAATATCACAGCACCGTATCACTGGAGTAAACACTTGGCAGAATTATGTGCACGTAGCTAAGACAAAGAGAGAATTCCTGGAAGAAAGCTAACAGTTCCAGCGTTAGAGCATTCACTGCTTGCTTTCCGTAATTCCTTGGGTTCTTTGCTGCAGATCTAGATCAGATAGGCTTATACACTAAAAAACTGATAGTGTTAAGCTGTTCAGTGACAAATTGATCCCTCCAAACATTCCATTAGAAAATTCACTTACCGTTCAGCTGTTTAACACTGCATTAAGACTAACACAGCGCTTTAAGGTGTTTCCAAAATGCACTTTATAAAGTCCAGATACATACATACATACATACATGCATGCATACATATTTACATACATACATACATAGGTACACACATACATACATACACACATACGTACACACATACATACATACATATATACATGCTCACATGCATACATAAATAAACACACATACATACACTCCATTCAGCACACTATAGAATTTGATTTATAATTACAAATCATTTTGGGTCAATTTAGCCTCCTACTGAATCTGCCAGGTAGCTTTTAAAGCAGCACTAATGCTGAGTCACAGTTGCCATTAGTATATTGGCAAAGCATAAGTCAATAAGAAATTAGCTGGACTGATAGGAATCATGTCCAGGCAGATTATCAGTTCCAAATGGTTCTGGTGCCACGGCGGTGACTAAGAAAACAATCCAGGTAGGTTGACACAGACAAAGACAGAGAGGACCAAACTCTGAGTCATCAAAGGTCAATAATCAGGTGAGCAGAGAGAGGCATTGTTTAATCTCTTTGTCACCTGTGTATTTTGGCAGCAAAGCCTGGCACAAGGAGGCAGCAGGCGCAAGAACAAAGAACTTTCACACAAGCCTTTTTGAGTCTAAGAAATAGGACCAACAATAACAAAGGCAGGATGGGCAATTTAGAAAACAGGGCCACACGCAAGATTGCATAAGCCTAACAGCCTGGAACAAGATCTTTCTACAATATGTTCATTCTAAGGCTATGGACAACTGCAACTAAATGATCCATGGAACACACCAAAGGCAGCATCAAGAGAAAATGAAAAGGATTATAAACAGCAATAAATCTAAGTATCCACTAAATGTATTAGGGATGGACTTATACTCGGTTCGGAACTCGGCATGGTCCAATATTCTTGGTACTCGGTATTACTCGGACTCGGGCAAATAATGGGTCCGGGTATTAATCTTTCCAATTTTCTGTTTTGAAAACGAAAATTGGATTTTTGATGTACAAAAAACCTCCTATGATCCCCTGCCAAATTTCAAACAATATCCGAGACAATGACGGCTTGTGTGTTGATGTAATCAGTATAAACTACTCCAAGCACAAGGCAACACGTGCTCCGCGTAGTCAGTGTTTGAAACTGTTCATAAATCGGTATTCATTCTTATCTATAAACCTTCTCAACGTTTGAGCCCATCACTCTGCTAAAAGTATTACATGAGATCTGTGAAAAATTTCATTAAGGTGCACAGTAATAAAAAAATTGCACACACTATATTTTCCCATGACCTCAATGCACCCAACGTTTTTTGCACTGAAAAATAAAACAAACAAATCGTTTCGGATTATTATAAATCAATGTCTTGCTTCAGGAAACGGTGGCAGACCATACAGTACAGCCTACCAATCAGCAGGGTCTGCTCAACAACACAGTAAAATATGATTAAACATGATTTCCAGTTATAGTCTGATAAGAAGAACTATAGCCAAACAATAAATACATCATAATGTTTCTGCAGTTTTGCATGAAAGACGATGATGACATTTTGCACTGGGTCAGATCCTTTCGGCAGTTTTGCGTCCAGCTTAGAACACCGCTTCACTTACCATCCAATGCTTGCTTGCACGGCTATAACATGTTGCCCTGAAATATGAGCCGGCCAACTTATCAGAAGCGAAATTCCCAGGCTCTGAATCAGCCTTTCATTCATTCCAGGGATTAGCGGCCATACTCCTTGTTTGAGTCTGTCTGCATGTATGCATCTGTTTGTCTAGGTCTGGCTATCCTTCTTCCTGGCAGAGCAGTAATTCAATTAACACATGCTGGTCCAGAAGGCTCGCACTAAAGAATTCCTGAACGTTTTTCTTAGCCTTTTTAGCTTTGCGTTGGCCAGTGCAAGGACCTGTGGAGATGGTTACAGATCGGCAAGCTTTTGAAAGTGTCGAATTCACCGACTCCATTAACTCCCTCACGGCAGTGGCAACAATAGATCCACTATTTTGGTCAGCCTTACTCAGCCAGCACTCAATCAACTCACATCAAACGAGTCTTATCATCACAAAACTGAGTGATATAAAACACAAGAAGCATTATCAAATCTGGTGCAAACGGACAATACGTCATTCTTTCTCCAGTGATTCATACCAAACATCACGACTTAATTAGACTCTTTGAATGAATTGGAAGCCCACTTTCGTAACAGATATCAATCAATTGTGGATTTAGCTGGATATGAACTGGACGGATGGATGCCTCTTCCTACATTTGACAGAATGATATGCAGGATCATTTTTTCACACCTAATAGCACTTGACTGCTTTCTACAAAACACATTGTCAAAGTAATTTCTCTTTGGCAACAGCTGTGCTGGGTGCACCTTTCAGTAGAATTCGTGATGTTGCGCTAAATAAATTTCTGGAATGAATGAATGAATGAATTGTGGGAGGCAACCAGCGATGACTTATAGCTATCTTGGCACTGCCTGCATGTTAACTGAACTTTCTGTTCTTAATGATATTAAAATGATATTTAGTGGTGTTTAAGTTAGTTTACTGAATCGTTTTGAGTGCTTGCACTTACATCATTGCAAGATATTTTTCCGATTACAATTATTATTACTTCATCACAACCTAAATTAAAATCACAAATGTTCTGCCCCCAAAGGCATAATTTTCAGGGGTTGTACAAGGGTACTTTTCGCTTTTTGGACTGAAGGGTACCATGCTCCCACTTTTCATATCCAGAAGAAACAATGCCCACTACTATATCTCAGACGAAGATCTGCATATAAGCCCTTAAGAATAAAAAAAAATGATTGAGCATCATCATCTGTCCAGGCTGCTGCTGGCTATACGTTCATGTTCCCAAGACCTCTCACACGTTGGCATGAGCTACTAGCTAAACAGATCTTTACCTCAGTTGATCCGTTGCTCTAGAACATTCTGCCACCCGACATACGACCAGTAGCATCATCAACAGTTCAGGAAATATTATCTGCTCATCTTCATTAATTAAGACACATGTGTCTGTTATTCCTAAGCAGCAGTGCAAGTTATCAAAAGGTGCTACATCAGCACTCTGATACATACTTACAAGCATCATTATGATGACCATCACTATTACCTTCTTCACTCTTATTATTATTACTATTATTATTGTTGTTAAATATTTGCTATAATTTTTAATTTTATTATTAGGCATGGTATGTAAATGGCACCATGGTAATTATTGAACAGCTGTGATGAGAAAACAATGCAAAATTTTACACACCAATCATTCTCTAGATCAAACTTAGGCTTCTTCTGCTGCACAACAGTAATAGGGAATTTTTGCAGAATGATATACCAGTAATTGAAATGACGAGTAGATAGGTTTTTTATAGTGACGAGTAGATAGTTTTTTTAAAGTAGACTATTAGTAGATTTACTGAAATCCTATTACACCATAGAACCATGCTGTCTTCTAACCTTGACCTCCCCGGATTCTGACCTGGCACTGGTACGGACAAAGCAGCTTGACTATTGCAGACATGTTTGATATACCACTGGTGAACAAGCTAATCTCCCTGATGCAGCTACAATGCAGCTGTAAAAAATTTAGATTTACATTTACATTCTCACCAGTCTCATAAAAAATGCTCAGAGTCTGATGTCCTGTGATAATTAGTGTAACTGTGCAACTGATGTCATGTGATCTGTTCAGGTTGCCAGACCAGTAACTATTCCTTTAAACCCATACATTACGTTTGAATTTTACATTACGTTCGCATTTATTCTTAAAAGAACACATCTCGATCTTTGGTTGGATAAGCTTCACGTGATGTTCAGTTATCTATCAGTCTCCAGTGCATCATATAAGACAGAGATGCAGCAAAACATCCAGATTCAACATCATTGGCTACAATTTCAACCTTCATTGCAATGAGAGTAAGGCCATCCTACTTCTGATTAATCATAAAAATCCTTCTTTGATCTGTCAAATGCTCATGCAGGCGATGAGAAACTCAGGGATAAAATGCATTAGAGTCAACAGAGTGCATTCAAGAAATGGCCGTCCATCAAAGCAGATCAAACTAATCAGAATGGCAAAATAAAGATTTCTTAAAAGGTTTTTAATGTTCTGTAGTTTCTTTGAATGCTGTGCAACCATACATTACTATGTTCAGTACTCAGCTTAAAGTATAGATAGAACATTAATGTTGCAATGTATAAATAGCTTGCAAAATGACCGAAGTGAGTCATTGTTTCATCCCGGGTAAAGTTTAAGCTTCCTCTCTTAGTCTTACTAGTACCCTCCTTTCCACAAAGCAAAATTAATTGAACACATAGCGTTCAAACAGTGAATGAAGTAATATATCATGAAGATATTGGTCATATCTGATGAAGACTATATTTCCACTGACGCCTTCAAAATTTGCAGTGACAGGAAGCAGTACGTGGTTACACTGGACGAGATACTGAGTGATGACAGGACAGGCACAATGGCCCCAATAATGCATTCCATCAAGGGCGGGACATAGTAGCAACAGCAGCAGCAGCAGCCAGGCAAACAAGCAGTCAGAAATGACTAAATGCTACAATGCATCATGTCTTCTGCATGACTGCGCAGGAGCAGGATCGTGGCACAGACTGAAAGACAAAGACGCTTAATTGAAACCCGTTGGGTAACTCCCATAAGACAGGCGCACACACACACACACACACAGCAGATTGAATTCAACACCCTCACACCGACGACCAAGAACAGCGAGGAGGAGGAGGAGATGAGAAAGAAAATAATAATACTTGTGACTCAGCAGAAGCAATTCTATCTTGCCCAATCTTAGAGTAAGATAAGAGGAACCACCTTTTGTAATTAACAGAAGGAAGAACGATGAATTGCTGCATTAGTCTTCTAATGGAAACTTGAAAAGATGACTCACACAGATAATGAATAGCACATGAATATGCATGGCACAGCTAAAAAGACGGCACACAGGCGAAATATTCAGACTAGCAGGCCAAAAAGGATAACATATTTTTAGCAATCCAGACCAGTCACTTGGCATGCATATATACTAGGACAAACCATAAAAGGGTAAACTAATAAAGACAACTAAAACTGTAAGCCTTTTATCCATCTGACTGTTCATCACTATAGACTAAGATGAAAATGACTCATTCTGTATCTGTTTTCACTGCACATAATATAATGAGGGCAGGCCAATTAGATTCATGAACATATATATATAATCCACATATACAAGCATAATATAAATATATATAATATTATTTACATTATACAATATATATATATATATATATATAGATAGATAGATAGATAAGATAGGAAAAATGTCTACATGATCTCTATAGAATAGACTTCCCATATCCTATTCTGAGTAATCTAGAGATGTATCAATCAATTCAAGTGGGATTTTCACACAGTAATAATATTTATATGTCTTTTAAAATGAAATTTTATAATAGGCTTTAGTCTATACAGATCATGTTAAATATTTAATTCGCTATCATCAAATTAAGTACAGAAACAGGCCTATCCTGCAAATGACAATTTTTACTTCAAAAATAATTGAATCACGCAACTTCCGCAAACCAAATGGTAAATCTCAAAATTGTTGAAAATTTTAAATGCTGATTGAGGGACTCCTGACAGCTAGTACATGTTGCTAGGACCAATCAAATCCACAAGATTAAAGATTGGAATAATAAAAGTGACCATCATATATTCATATATTCACAAGTGCAACTGAAACAAGGGAGAGAAAGACCTTGTGATCGTGTGCACGAAACCTCACACGCTCATGCAGGATGGTAATAGGATAAGTAAGTTGCACCATTAGGCAAGAAAGCAAAACAGAAAGAATTACTGACATAGACTACGCATGACTTTCTGGGACAGCGTGACTTGCAGCTTCATGTCACAACTGTACACTGTTGCATTCAAATGTGAAAAAGACTCTGCATTACAGGTCAAAAAGTTGAACAGGAACTCAAATGAATAAAACCACTGTCGATTTACTAAAATTAGCACGAATGACAGCAGATGGTGCTTTTGAGTTCTTGCATGGATAATTCATGTAAAAAGTCAATAAATAATCTGCATAACTGTATCACAAATAATTGCACAAAATGACATCATTTAAAGTGTGCCTAAATAAATTATTTAAAAAGTAATGAGCCATCAATTCGTTAAACTATATATCATAAAAATAATTTGATATTCCTGTCATCAGGATCAAGTCCCAAATTTCTCGTTCCTCAGGCAATCCATAGATATAGTTCAAATCTTGTAGGTCGTAATGACCCAAAAGTCAGATAACATCTTAAATCCTTCCATTCACTGTATCATTATCACAGACCTCTTAACAAAGGCCTAAAGCTATTCTAGGCATGCAACCTAAACTAGGACAGATCCATTTAACCTATGTGCAGTTATCTTCATGTTAGCTACTGACCAACATTTAGACTGATCAAATAACAGACACTGGTCAGACACTTGGGATGCAAGTTACTGCACAAGGGCTAAGAATGCTGGTACACAAAGTAAAAAGATGACTCAGCACTTCCGTATGGTTTCACACAAAGGGTCCGAGAACTGGAACAAGGAAAAGAGGATGGCTAAGAACGGTGGTGGGGAGGAGAAGGAGGAGCAAGAGGAAGAGGAGGAGGAGGAAGAGGTGACAGGACATTGTTCATCCCTACATCCAAAGGACATGTGACCGTTCTCAGACATTTCTTTCTTCGATCTCAACAGCAGAGATCTCCAAGATCCATCGATTGTGCATCATCTATTGATCAACATCTGTCAATTTCATATCTGTAGTTCCTGCAGCCGGCTTGATCAGATGATTCTCCGACCAGGATAAAGTGCTTATTTGTGAAGTTCCCTGCTTATAGACTGAGTGGCACTGATTTGACAGGAGAATTTAATGGCAGAGCAGCATGAGAATTGGTGTTAGGACCCTGTAACATCGTACTCATAGCCTTCTCAAAAGTCACATGATAAGCAAAGTTACAGTTCAGAGATCTGCACATAAAAATTTTAATAGACAGTCAAAGAATATATAGGGCAAATTAATTCCCCCCTAACTTCAACAGCACAAGTTAATTGTCAAGCAAAGGACATTTAATTGAGTGTTACTCACTGAAATTTACAGTTTAAACGCTCCATGCATCCTGTTTAGCTAAATTCATGTCAAGACTACCATTGTATAAATCAACTCTTCCACTCAAGGTCAATAATACCCATGCCTATCCCGATTAGGTCATTTTCATTGAAACACGCCTGTTCTGGACCACTCTCCTTACTTTCACCTTTAACCTCTTGACTTTCTCAGCTAATATAATTATATAGTGATACTTCAAGTTCAATAAACCTGACAAACTAGTCTAAATACCAGCCTTTTAATCAAGACAGTCCACAACCACTATCAAAACTGCTTGAATTATTCATATTCCTGAATTGCAAAACAATTCCTAAAACAATTCAAACAAATTGAACATGAAGAAAGAACTAATTATGTACATACAGATCAGCTCATGAATACTGAAGCAACATCAAAACCTAGAAACATATTGACCCAAACGAGTTCCTTTAAAAAGTAGAGGAAAATTGACAAGTATTCAACTTCATTTGGGTCGGGTTAGAGTGTAAAAAACCTAAAATTAGATGGAACATACGCAATGGTTTGCCCTCTCAGCTGCTAATCAAATGCCATCATACTTGTTTTTGGCTATAAAACTGGGAGCACCAGAAAGGGTTTTCATGTTCCTGCCCACCTGTTGTGTAGCAGAGGTGCCTTGGGCAGCATCTGCAATTGCCAGCCTACCAGGACGATGCCAGATTCTTAAATGAGTCACTGGCTGGTAGCACAGAAACCAGAGGATGATATAGAATACTGTACATCTAATCATGCAGTGACCATGCACTGATAAGCAACATTCTGACTTAACCCGATAGATGCATTCCTTGTTTAACAAAAGGTAAGGCAACAGAACTCACCTTGATAACATCTTCTGACAGGGCATCGTGCTGAGACCCAAGAAACAAGAAGGGAAGTATGTGCGTGGGTTCCCCTGAAGTACTGGAGATCGGTAGGCAGGGCATTGACATGGACATTGAAGACCACGTCTCTCCACATGAACTCCGCTCCCATGTCTTATCTGAGGTAGCCTGACTGCACTGCCATAACTGCTGCTTATGACTTGTCTTGCAGTCCGCAAAATTATCTGACAGCACAGTACAAAAAACATCACTTGAGTACATATGGCCTTAGAATCAAGCACGCATATACATAGAGACAGACAGATTGGCAGGCAAGCAGGCATGCAGACATAGACAAACACACACAATAAGCGATCAGAAAAAACAGTGAGTGGCAAAACAGGAGAGCAAGGAGAACGGCCAGATATCAAAAGCGATAGTGACTATTGAGTACTTTTAAAAGTACTCAAGAAACTCAAAGGCTAACGTTTAAACAGTTTCTAAAATGTTTGGGACACTTTCAAATGTTTATTGTCAAAAGAAGTGGGATCAAAATTTTACCAATATAGGGACACGAGAAGTTGAGATGTTGCCATTATGTTGACATATTTTAGTTTCCTCTAAACATTTATTAAACAACAAACAAGAATTAAAATTATCACTCTTCTAAATAGGTGTATGCAAACAGAAAATACCATTTACAGAATCATTATTACGTGTGCAACAAGTTTTGAACTATACTCTGTAACTTCGTTTTTATCTAAAGCACTATGTCTATCAGATTTAAGCAGAGATGTAACCTATTTTTACTACACTCCATGTTGCAAGAGCAAACTATTGATGCTATGAAACAGCTGGGTTTCAAGACATGACCCCACATCTCGGCACAGACTTAGCCGATGGGTTACAACGTGAGGTAGGGAGTGTTGAACTACCTCCAAACATCCACTCTCTAACAACTGAAACACTGTTTGCTCCCATATACTATACATGAACAGGAAACATAGCAGCAGTCTCTAGCAAGAAATCAGATTTCTTCACCCCAGCACTCTTACTTGGTAGACACATAAAACAATTAAACGACCAGTCAGAGTTATTGATTATGTCTTAAACCTTAGTTTAAGACCCAATCAAAGGGTTAAACACTATTTTAAGACACATTAAATAGCACTCAATGTAGTAAGCAAGAAATATTTTGAAAATAAAATAATAATAGACTAAAGCACACAAGTTGACAAACTTTCAGTTATGGACAGCAATCATCATTATTAGGGTATACATAGTTACATAGCACAATTTTCCAATTACTGATCCCAAAAACCCAATCAAATGAAAATTCAACAAAACATATTCCATAAATTGCACCATCACAGATTTATACTGGTGCACAGACTTCCCTTAAACTACTGCATGATGCAGTTGTAAAGACAGTTCCTTAAGTTAATCTAAATCTGACAAACAATCATGAATTTCAAGTGTTAAATCATTCTCTATTACTCTATTATTATTAATCGGCACTTTTATTGCGCCCATGTCTAACGCTGAGTGCATCAATCGATGGCGCATTAATTCCAACCGTGATCAGGTCAATTCCATAGGATCAGTCCATCAAGACAGAGAGACAGCCTACGGAGGGGATGCCAACTGAAAAAGGAAGGTTTTTGTTTTTCAGGGCTTGTGTTAATGCTAGGGTTAATGCTGTGTTAATTCTAGGGATGTGTAAGCCAGCCACCTCTGTTATTTTGAACTGGTATAAATTTTGCATGGGCGTAATTGGATGGATTGCTTAAAGAATCATTATTGAAAAAATAGTTTGTGTTAAATGTGATACAAGATATTCATCCATTCCTCCCATCATCCGTAGTTAACAGATATGTCATCTGTGTGCATTGTATGTACAACAAAACTGCTTTTTGTTCGGCTGGAGAGTGGCTGAGTAGGTTTCTTGAAGGGGCGCTATATAAATTTTCAAAACGAATGAATCAACAAATGAATAAATGTGATCAAAACCCTTAGGTAATTAAGCGTAGAGTAGGGGTATTGCTCACATGGTCGAGCAAACCAGCAGTCACGACTTCGAAATCAAAATGGAGACCTTACTCTTTATTTCTGGCCATAAGGGCTTGTGTTAATGCTAGGGGTGTGTATCAATTTCTGTCCTAGCGATAATATCATTGCACAAACAGTGAATAATAGATGAACTGGTACTCAAGATTGTTAGTAGATTCTAGTTGAGCAAAAATATAGAATCATTTTTATATCCTAGTAAACATTACAACCCCAACTCCTGGATAATTACCACTAGACAATTTTGCATTCACTCAGACACTTTGACGTGCATGACAAATATTTCAGATAGGCTGAAAACAAGCAACTGAGAGAAATAAACAATGACATGGAGAGGAAATTTTAAACGCTAAGTCTTGAGATAGGAGCTGTGTACAGGAAAATGAAAACTGAGATAGTTGGTGACCTGGTACTTAAGAGTGCATTTTTGTGTTAAGAAACTTCCTTCAGTTACTCATAGGGGCCTACCGTCTCTCTCTACTATATTATTATCTTCCTGTTCATTGCTCTATACGCCTGAAGCCTTTACCTTTTGCTTTCATCCAAAAGCTGTGGATAAGATGAACTACAGAGGTGTGGATAAAAGGAAGATGAGCTAACTGAAGTATAAGGGCTTGGCACAACTGCAATTTGAACAGAAGCATGGAGGATCAAAGGTTCGCGCATTACGTAGTGCCTCGGGCCGGAATGAGTTGAGCAATGGTCGGTGAAAACACAACAAGGCATGTTAAGTGTGAAGATTTTTTAAACAGCAGGGCCTACACCGTATACGTAGCCACATGTCTCGATTGACTTACCGTGTGCAAGTGCGAAGTTGAATCGTTGCAGTCCGATGGCTTTTGGTCTCTTTAAAGAACTACTGGAACCAGAGCCTCGAAATGGAGAACCATTTGAGGTTTTCGAAAATCCGTCAGCGTTGCAACATGGCAGCTTCGAAACAGCATCAGAAACATTCAAATTTCCGTCGCAAGGCAACGAAAACGGCAGCCCAGCTCCAAGTAATAAAGGTTCGGCGTTCACACAGCATTCCGACATATCTGCATCAAAACAAATACTTTTACGAAAAAACGAGCTTCACTCCTCTCATTTTAGCCTTTCAGCGCTGTTCGGTCGGCTGCTAGCAAACCAACGACGCTAGAAAATAACGATAACGGGAACCCCTCAACAAAGTATGGACGACAGGCGTGCATACGACTTATTTTATTGAACGCTATGGATTAATGACGACTGCAATTCAATGGAACTTCAGAATTGGTGTAGAGTAGAACAGACTCTTATACGCTTCTCCCAATTAGTTCTCTGCATATTACGTGTATGAAATTGTTTCGCATTTGATCAAACAACGCTAACGAGGCACATCTTTGAAAACAGCATAGTCCGAAATATTCCGTATAGGCATACTTATCGCCTACATACATGTGTTTATGCCACTTCTAATTCACCGAAAAGACTTACTAGCACACAATCTCCGACGCCTCTCCGCTGATTGCTCCGCTGTTACTGCGGACTCATTCCTAAATTTAGCGAACTTAATTTATCATCTGTGCGTCACTTAACACTCAACTGGGCATTTATCCTACGTGCGCTACATGTGACCAAGCGCTCGCTTCCAATTGGCTGGCTACGCTGTTCCGCGCAGCGATTGCGTGTAAACAAAAGCATGTGCTACAACATTAGTCACCAGATGGACTCGCTTGCTCGAAGCGCGCGCGCGTCCGTCGAGAACAATAATAATCACTTCGCCAAACTGATGATGAGATCTTCCACTGAGGCCACTCCAGACGAAGTTAATGATGCAACAGGCCGCGTTAATCGTCTCATTAGTTCGGCTATTTGTACCATCTCTCTCTGTCTCTCTCTCTGTCTCTCTCTCTCTCTGTTTCTCTGTGTCTCACTCTCTGTCTGTCTGTCTGTCTGTCTGTCTGTCTGTCTGTCTCTCGCTCTCAGCGATAAGCAGCTATCGTCCACAGAAAGTCTAGTATTTAAGAGGAGCCGAGTGTGATAGCAACGTATAAATGCATGCACACGCACTCAGTGGTACTTAAGTGGTTGAATTATTTAACGATTCCTTTGACGATGTGCAATTTCTGATAATGTGCATGTAACGAATATAAATAAAAAAATTGCTCCTTTGTGGATTTCGGATGGTATTCGACTGAACCGGAAGAGCGGCAACCCTCCATGACGACCTTAGTTGTGACGTTTCGAAGGCGTCATTAATAATGACTGAGATGAGCGGCAAAAAGTTCCTTTGGAGCAGTTTAAACACATAGGCCTACACAAAAAATACTCATTAAATTCCTCTGCATATTCTTATTGATTGCCATCGAAGAATCAGTTGTCTTCAGAGGCGGCCATCTTGTTTGACCTATGGGGAGAAACCCATTGAGGGGGTAGAAAATGTGTAGCCTTAACTCTAACTCTAGCCCTTTCCTCTTTCTCCGTCTGGTCGTATGCTCAGAGTGCCTGAATGGACCAGCCTTCAGTTGACGCATAGCGTATAATACACCTGCGCCACAGAAGTTAATATTTACAAAAGTTGGTATCGTTGTTGCACATCGGACGAATATTTTGCCCACCATTTTCTAAACGTATGATGATCATAATAATTACCTCGAATGATGTTAAGACTTTGTTTATTATTATTATTATTATTATTATTATTATTATTATTATTATTATTATTATTATTATTATTATTATTATTATTATTGTAATTATTATTATCACTATTATTATTATAAATATAATTAACTAATTAAATTTAAAATGGTCGCAAGGTCACACCTCTGTTAATGATGAATGAACCTTGAACCATTCAGGAATTCATGATATCCCCAATTGTGACTGACTGAATGGATTGGAATGAATGGAATACTCCTGGATATAGTGGTGGAGTAGGAGACCGTTTGACGAGAGTAGGAGATAGAGATTCATACAGACGACCAGACGGAGAAAGATATCTATAGAGACAGGCAGGGAAGGAGGAAGGGAGGGGGAAATGACTCGTATGAAGTATGAGATCCCATCTTCCTCCAAGGGGGGACTCGTCCCTTTGTCATCGGTGTAATTAAAACAAAGGGTTCGGTCACCAAATCAACGACGGCCTTCGTCATCATCATAGGGCGATGCTGCTGCTGCTGCTGCTGCATGACTCGACGACGTATTGTCTATGCTCTGGCTGACAACAAATTAGAAGACTTCTGCCACAATTCAGTGGCAACATCATCAGATTCTCTTCAATCTTTAACTGCAAAGCCTCGAAATATAATAACTCATGCATATTTGCATACATGAATATATATATATAGAAGCATGGATATATATATATATATATTTATCATATGCTGAATCGATGATGTATATTTCAGCGTTTTCCATTCTCTTTTGTCCGTGGAACCCTTTTGATAACCCAAATACCCCAAACCCGTTCAAAACTTAACATAATTATGCTGCTGTAGGTGGTAGGTGCACACGCTCGAGAATGCAGACAGTTATAGGTTAGGACTTAGATTGCATTAATAACAACACAAATTTTGATGACAACGACATACGAATTCGCTTTCATATGAAGTGATACATTGATGTCATGCAAAAAGCCTATGAAAAATTTATTCACGTTGAAAGTCTTCCGCGGAACCTCTGTCTTCACCTCACGGAACCCTATGGTTCCGTGGAGCACAGTTTGGAAATCGCTATTGTATAGTATTATGTAAAATAATAATAATTATAATAAATGATGCATAAAATCCTAATCATCAATGGAGTCCGGATAGAAGATCCGTAGGCTACAAACCAATTCCAAAGTCGAGTATTTGCCTCGTATATATCCTTCAGAGCATATTTTATCATATAGGTCCAATGTCTTCCTGGTGGGTTAAAAGCGTCAGAAATAAGAAATTTTTGAAATAAGCAAGGAATTGTTGAGCTATCATAGGGGCGTGGGAGGGAGGCTGATTCAATAAGCCAGAATGAAGGTGATGAGCTGATGATATCATCAGAAACGTCGTTGACTTACAACAATCCGCCTCGTCTAAGTTTAGACGCAATAACTATAGATCACCAAGATGCTTGTCTCATGAATCGCCAGACCGAGTCTTCTGCATCCATGCTTTAGTCATAAAAGCGTGACGACGGCCTTGATAACAATACGCTTCGAATGATTATAATGACGGTTGTCAGGATTGGTCATCGCCCATGCGGCGCATGCGCTATTCTGACTGACCAATGGACAGCTTACATTTCCATCGATGAGAAATTTGATGCGGATAACCATGGATACGAGGTATATCGGGGACAGTCGAAGGGGAACCCGGATGCTCGGATATCCGCCGAAGGAGTGCCATCTGGGATGATCTGGGCAGTAATCCACCTAATCCGAAACCCGGTCAAAGAATATTAATGTTATTAATAGTAGGCCTATTAATACTAGATTAATAAGAGACTGCAAAGTCATGAGGTGCATGGGACTGGGGAGGTAAGGCTCGAAATTCCTAGTTATCAGTCAGTGAAACATTCAGAGTAACTGCATGCACTCTGGCAATGCCAGTCCCAAAGGAGGCTGGCGACACTAATGATCTTTGTTATAATCACACAATGTCATTAGACTGAAACTACCAAAAACAAAATTGCAAGTAAAAGGTAGGAGTAACACGTAGGAGTCAGTAGAAATGTTGATGTGCTGGCTTACAACACTGATGGTACACTGTGAAGCAATGGTATACATGCACTTTTAAATTGCTTGACGCGCGGTACAATTGTCTCTCAGTAAAGTTCTGGCAATTAACGAGTTTTAAACATCATAAGACGAGGTCCAGGGCAAATTCTCTGCTACTAGGCCTACATATGTAGCAATTCTTCCTAAATCGTAAGGGATCTTTAATACCCTGTGAAAATAATAAAAATAATAATAATAATAATAATAATAATAATAATAATAATAATAATAATACTAATCTTTGGACACGTGGTCGATGTCTGGCATGGGATGTGACAGTGCCCGACACCTACGCCAAGTCACATCTTGTCGACACATCTATCAGAGCTGGCGAAGCAGCCGAACGCGCAGCTAAGACGAAGAGGGCCAAGTATTCCACCATAACCAACACCCACGACTTCGTAGCCCTCTCCTTGGAATCCGGCGGCGCTTGGAGCAGTGAAGGACTGCAGTTCATCTCAGAGTTGGGTAGTCGAACGAGTGCTGCAACCCACGATCCAATGGAGACGTCATTTCTGTTCCAACGTATCTCAGTTGTTCTTCAGCGTGGGAACGCAGCCTGCCTCTTCGGGACATTGCCAACACTCACTTAGCTCATCATGGGCGATAACAGCATAATGTGAAACATATATAATAATAATAATAATAATAATAATAATAATAATAATAATAATAATAATAATAATAATAATAATAACAATAATAATAATAATAATAGTAATAATAATAATAATAATAATAATAATAATAATAATAATGATAGTAGTAATAATAATAATAATAATAATAATAATAATAATAATGTGCTAAACTCACTCAGCTCTGCCTGCCAGTGTTTCATCCATTACTATGTGTACCTCCAGTAGGCTAAGTATACCTCTGAATTAGCTAAGGGGCGCACCGGTGCAATATATAATTTATGCAATAAAAATATTATCCGATAAAGATGGTAACAAGAAAAATGTACTTTATGTTTGTCTCTGTTAAAGTTCCTTTTTAAATGCATTAGTCAATGTCGCGAATTTTTTTTATATAAACCCAAGGTCCATTTTTCGAAATACAATGCATAATTACCATGAATTGACAGAAGACACGCGATGCAAGGAGCGAATGACTCATCTGTACATAAGGATCTATCTCTCTCTGTCTCTCTCTTTCTTTCTCTGTCTCTCTCTGTCTCTCCCTGTCTCTGTCTGTCTGTCTGTCTGTCTGTCTGTCTGTCTGTCTGTCTCTCTCTCTCTTTCTCTATGCCTGTCAGTGCATTTACTTAACTTGTCCAGCAGCAGCAGAAGCCGCATGCGTGGTCAACGGGTGACTAAGCCCAATCGCATGCAAATGATGAGTATCCGCCACTCCCAGACACTCAGCGGAATCACATAGGGTCGTGTACATTAGAGTGTGGCCAGAGGTCCGTTACATAGACACTGCTTGTCTGATAATCCAAAACAACGATTGTTACAAATTACAATGTAGATTAACACCTAACAGATTAACACCTAGCAGATTAATACCTAACAAATTAACACCTTAAACAGATTAACACCTTAAACAGATTACCATGTGAACACTTCAGATTAACCACTGGTGGATTCGGGAGTTGAGACTGATGAGAGATGAGTGGGCAATCCAACGATGGCTGAGTTACCATAAGATGCTATAATAATTATTATCTTGTCATCGTGAGTATCGGGATCAGATGCCGACAGACTGTGTGGTGACCTCTTTAGTATCCCATTTCTCCATGTTCATGCCCATTTTCAGTAATATTGACTGAATATTCAGGCACATCTATGTCTCCCTGACTATAACATCTTTTACTTACAGATTTTAATTATCCTTCTAAAGGCATGAGTAACCCTGACATTGTGATAACTGCAATTTAATGGCGACATATCACGTGCCATCAAACGTAAATTGTTGAGTTTTGACAACAGGTTAATTCAATAAACGAAAATATAACACAATGCAACCACAGAGCTTTTCACAACCGTCATTCACAGTAGAAGCGCTATATATACTACACAGGGAAACACGGGAGGTAATTCACTAGTTTCACAGAGGCTCACATATCCATGCACAATTCGCGATACTATGACGACATGAATGGGGAATGCATCGGTAAACAGAGGGAATCTCTAAATTCATGTCGCAGTCACTAGTAGGTGTTAACCTCCCACCGATTACATCAACCACAAATCAATTACGTGTAGGCCTACCTAATTGACGAATGTTCTCGTTGCAAAAGTGTCTCATGTAAGCAGAAATGGACAATAGACCACTTCTATGCAACGGCATTTTTATATACGTTCGAAGAAGGTACGCGCGTCTATCATAAACCTAATTAATACAGCAGGCGGTTTGTGATGATGACGTGAATGGCGGTTGTGATGATGACGTGAATGGCGGTTGTGATAATGACGATGCAGACGATACACCATGATCGGAATGTTGCGCGAAGTCATAGCACTGAATGAGGAGTGGCGCCACCTTATAGTCATAAAACCGGCGACCGAGAGAGGGCGCCACTGAGCGAGAGAGCTACGGTGACGCATGGAATTCTGATAAGGGCGCGTCGTATGTGACAGCCGCGCACTCTGATGACGGATACAGGATCAAAGGCGCCACTAATCAGAGGTCGCCACCGCAGCAGCCCTATGGGCGCCTGACTCACTTGATGCTTACACCAAAGTAGCTGGTTGTCCTATAGGCCTACAACTCCTCAGGCGCAATATAATAATTAATCAGCGATGCGGTTGCATCGAAATGCGGCCATAGAATTATGTTTGCACACGTAAACATTCTTCTCGTATACGTGTGGACCGATATTTACAAGAATTTGGCCTAGTTGTATGCGTTCTATTCACAATGTGGGCCGCAGATTCAGTAGGACTCATTTCTGGTCTTCTATCGCAGCGCTTCACACAATACGTGACTCATAACAGCCTGCATCTTAGTCTAAAATATGCTATGGCGGTTAAACCTATAGTATGCACTACTGCTGTTAACCTACCAGATGAAGACCACATAGAAAATAAGCTGAAAATATAAATTGTAACAATTCAAGCCTACAAATTGCATCTAAGAAATCCGATTACATTGATCTTTTGGCGGAGTCTGTTAAGGTCTTCTCGTTTCAATTCTTTCTATAGAATCTGTCTTTAATCTTCTACAGAGACTCGCATTTCGACGTAAGTCGGTTGATAAGTTTTTCAGTTGATAAAATGACGTTATCTAGAATAACATCATCGTTGACAATTATTACTATTAATAACACTTAAGAAAATTAAATTAAATTAATTTTTGCCTCAGCTCTCATGAACAAGCTAGTGCTCTGCACTTGGCTTTCGAGTGGCGCTCTAGAAGTTTGGAAACCAGGAATACGACTAGAACGGTGTGTATTCCTAATTTAAGGCGTAGCCTCCGTGGGCGTAGGACAAAAAAACTGACAAAAAAACCCTGACAAACCCCTCTGGCATAATCCCCCCTGTTTTAGGCAGGACATTAATCCCCGGGCAAAACCCCCTCTTGCTGTAACTAGCTTCTGCAATTAGAAGCCATACCCTTATAACTGACACTACTAACAAAGTTTGCACAACATTACAAGTGACACTTAGTACGACTATTAGTCTAACTCAAGGGCGTCCAGATAAGGGGCGGAGGTATTTTTTGAGTCTTAGGGAGGATATCTTGACTACCTGACACTTGGACCCAGGGTATTTGCCTCCATCAGTTAGAGGGGAATTGACGCCCCTCATCTGACTTATATAAGAAAGCGTGCTTTACTTCAGACTTTAAAGTGTACACGCGTTTCTAAATAATAAAAGTAAAAAAGTAACAACAATTTATTCTTAGGAGGGGGGGTTGTCCTACTTAGGAAGGGGTTTGTCAGATGGGGTTTTTGTCAGGTTTTTTTTGTCAGAGGTTTTTGTCAGAGGATTTTTTGTCAGGGGGTTTTTGTCAAGGGGTAGGGCCTACAATGCATTATACATATGCGCATGCATGTGCACTGTGCATACATGTATATAAATTTTGCATACATTTGCAATAACCGCCGTTCATACACTACATATATATATAAGTATATATATATTATATATATATATTATATATATATATTATATATATATACTATATATATATTATATATATATATATATATAGGTATATATACATTATATGTATAATGGCAATGACTCAGCTTGCATCATCAAATATGATGGATAGAGACGATAATAAGATGAGTACCTCTGTAGGTACGCATGTCGAGAGACTGTCAATGCCACGCGGCCCTTGTCACCTTGAAGGACGGTTGCGCGGAAAGGCAGGCCTGAACGGCGGTGAAGCGGTGGCGGCGCCGATGAAGGCAAGCAGGCAGAGGACCTCCTCCTCTCATAATCTCGACGGTCGGGTTTCAGTCAACTCGTAACACTCCGTTCCAGTCGCCCCTCTTCCTCTTTCTCCTTCCCCTTCCCCTCCTCCTCCTCCTCCTCCTCCTCCTCCTCCTCCTCCTCTTCCTCCTCTTCCTTCTTCCGTTGCGCAATTGGTGAGGCAACCATTCATCATCAATTGCGCATGCGTCGATAAGATTACATGGGATTGAAAACATCGATAGAACAATGACAGCATCTCAGGACTGAATAACAGATTTTTAGTTGAAATATTATAGATAACAATCAGAGGAAGAAAATCCGATAATGTGAGGACCAGCTGACGCCTAAGTACAAAGGCGCTATAGAATAAATCGCGCATACAAAGCAACAGCAAAATCGAAATCCTTTCAAACAAGAGGACTTATATACACGGGTTTAGTTGTTTAATGAGATGATTCACCGGATTTCCAACTCCTACAACAGAGCTGAAGCAAACGCAGTAGACAGTCAACCATTGTGTACAATCATCAATCAATTGCTTAGTCATTACTTGTCTCGAGCATGATGTCGTCAGCATTGACATCATTCTTAGTCGGCCTAAGCATGGATAAAGATGTGGCTGAAGTTAATCTTCGTTGTTACACCAGCGTCGTTAAACACTGTGTAATTTACGTGAAAGCTGAAGTGTACAATATACATGCAATGAAAGTTGATGAGACGGTATAATGATCTCACACATGAGAGTTGGATGATGATGTTGAATCTGAGCGACATCTATGGCTGATCATCAGAATTATCTGCGTACAGTTGATTGAATATGCATGACCTCTCAAGCAATCAAGCAATCAATCATAAATACTTGATATAGCACCCAATCAAGATATCTGCTCAGAGGCGCTCCTCTGTCCAAACGGGAAACAGACAATTGCCCCCCGTACAAACCCTCCTCCCCCATTTTGTGTAAGACATTTACACCCCCGGACAAAAGCCCTCCTAGTGTGAAGTATGAGCGGATGATGACAAATTATATATTTAACTGCCATTATACTTAGGGGCGGGGGGTGTTTGTTAGGGGTTTTTTGTCAGAGGGAGTTTTGTCAGAGGGGGAGTTTGCCGGGGGGGTTGTTTGTCCGCGATCCGTCCGTACATAAGAGACAATGGAGTTGGAAGCCTTAACCCTCATTTATAAAATCGATCATGTCAGCATAATTTTGCTCCAATTAGGAGTGTATACATTGGACATAGGACAATTAAAATCACGAGTTGCAATCTTTAGGCCTACTGGATCTGATTTCGTTTGACTTTGAACTCACAGTTATGATGCAAACCAAAACCTCTAAGGAATGACGCGCTATTGGAACACACAGGAAGAGAACAGTCTGAACGAGTAATGGATCAAATCTTCTATAACACGCCACCTAACATAAGCTGCGATAACAGAAGTGACCACAAAGATAGGCTGATGGCCTAGCATGTGGCCTATAGTCTACTATTATACTCTATTGATCAATGTAGGCCCCTATGTAGTGTGGATGGAATTCAAGTCGTCTACATCTATTCCCTTCCTCTTCTGACGTAATATAAGCAATGGCTCTCAAAGGAATAATACATATTGTTTCATTATTGCGCATCGCTTGCAATTGCATGCGAAAGAGCGATTCGTCACCGAAGGCTCGTCCACTTTCAGCTGTAATTATTATTATATATCCATCAAGACCGGGCTTCGTGCATTTATCCTTTTTCACATCATTTCCTCACATCTTTCCCTCACATCTGTCTCTTTCACGGCGTCACGTCACATTTCCATTGTCGAATTGTCTATCCTAACTGATCGTTGTTTATCTGCGTCGCTCTGTGACTTTGTGAACGAACTCCAAAATGAATGGTAACAACAGAGGCGCCCTAGCCATTGTGCGCTCTGGGCTCGCGTGACGTGAGAGTGACACACGCATCGCCCCTCTGGTTTCAGAGAACGTGCCTCTAGTCTCCGACCCATGAAGGAATTAATTATGCAGTCAAACTGTCCAATCTCACAATTTCTTAGAGCTCAATAGAAACCAATGTGCGTAAAAATCAATCAAATAACATATTAAATGACATTCAAACACGGTAATAGCAACTATTGAGACCTGACATTATTACAGATATTATAAGTGGTAGCAATATTATTATTATTAACAATGCCGTCATTTTTGCATAGAACATACATGAAACAAATCAATTCGTTTAATGCTATGTTTCCTAGGCCTGCAAGTAGAGCCCGCGGCCCTTTGCATAAAAGAAATGGCAAGGACTCAAAAAATGGTTCCCGTCCGACTCCAGGCAACAATTTTCTCATTCTCCGTCTGTCACTGTCCCTAAAGCCATTCTTTCCTTTCACAAAGATTGAAAGGGAGGGGAAGAGTTCAGAGACATCGTACATCGGCCCTTTCGTTCAAATAGAATTGCTTTGTTGTGAATTCATCGTTTTGTGTAACATTGAAGATTGAAACTATAACCGCATCACTAGAAACCGTTCTCCATTAGACTATCTCACTGCTGCATGGCTAATTGCAGACCAGGTCTTTATTTTGACCATCGGCGTTGAAAACGATCTCACCTCAGCATATCATCCGAACATTCTCTATAGTCTTAACGATACGAAACATAGGATATATATCGGCCTACATATTATGCCTACATGAATACATGTATAGTATTGTATAGGCATAATATATATACACAATATATATATATATATATATATTGTGTACGTTACATATTAAGCTACATAGTATTACAAACTTACGCTACAATACAAGACAGGACAGGTGTTACAAGCGGCTTACTGTCGTAACAACAATTGATATTTCTATATATAGACACACATGGTCGTCTATATATAATTATATATATTATGCATAGATATACACAGACACCGAGATCGGCGTGTGACTTATTACGTCCTTCGGGACTTGTAACTTGACGGCGGCGTCATAATTCCGCCAGCATGATGATTTCGTTACAGAAGTGTTCAATATCAATCACTCAATCAACCGATCGGCGCCAGACATGCTTTCATTAGAAGCAATTCTCCTGGAGGACTTGTGAACTCATGCCAGGACTCCGTACGACCTGCTCGCAGCGACAGGACGTCAACTATAAAAACCATCTTGTAACATTTGACGCATCTTACACGTACGTTGACTAATTGTGAGTCATAACAATAAGAATTGGCCTACAGTGACTTCAATTGCCTGATCCGATACTTGTGCACAGCCTATTAACGCCTTTCGCCCTTCAGCTATCATATATTTATAGGTCTGGGCTTGCGATTAGTAATACACGGTAATACACTATACAAGTAGGTCTACAGCATACAGGTCGCAATAGTGTTTCCGCTGCATGGTGGGGTTTGGGGGTTCAACCCAAGGCGCCTCTTCTATGCTCCTCATGTAGCTAAGTTGGGATATAAGATAATTCAAAATCTCATGAGTCTCATGAGGTTGTTTTATGTGCAACATATTAGCCGCATTGAATTCAATCTGCGTTCGCGTGCTTTGAAAATCTGTACAATTTCCAACATCCAGATTTTTTAACAAGTTAAACACTAGAGTGCAAGACCTTATAACTAAAATATGAGATGCGCTTTATGAGTACCTTCGTTGCGGCCAAAGGCAGAGAAAAATCACACGATGCAACAGCGCAGCTGACACGACCGACGCATGCATGTATAGTAAGATGTTGATAACTTGATATTTGAGTCTTTACTTCACTAGGAACGTGAGACTATAAATGTTATACCTTGATAATTCATCTAAGCAACATTTAATCTCACTTTGCTTCTGCAATCTGCATGCAAGATAGGGGACTATATGCAGAGACCTACAGGTCTATACACAGATAGCTCGGATGGCTCCTATACAGTCAGCAACAAAATAGCAATCATGAACCTTCATTATTTACAAGCAATGAAATTCGACGCCAGACAGGGCGGCTCCTTTGGGCAGCAATATAACAATCGTAATTTTTATCTGGTTTATATATAGAATTAAATTAAAATCGATATACATTCTTTTTTAAGCATATGATTGTCAGAAAGGCTAAAATTAATTACGGTGAATGCAAATGCCAGATGAAAGAGAAGACTTGTTCGCAAGCTTTGTGTTCATCTCCGTCTATTGTTGCCGACGCATGCATGTAGGCCTATACACGAAAGTATAGGTGAAGTGTAAAATCTCGTTATTACGATTACAGTTGCAATTACAATTTATTGTCACTGAGGGACGCAGAAGTTGAGAAAGACGGAGAAGTTTTGCTGCAGTTGGATGCTGCATGGAGAGGGAATGTGACGAACTATTTGAGTAATCAACTTTTCCGGAATGCAGACCGTGGACAACTTTATGGCCGAAAGTTTCTGGAAAAGTCTCAGTTTAAAGAGCTCATTCGATTAAGTTTACAGCAATTCTGATGACTCTTGTCAGTCATTCATATTTTTTCCGGTTGATTCTGTCTAGTGGGCCTGTATACGCACGTAAAGTATTATTGTAAAGTAGAAAATGTATGATTTATTTCTAAAATTCATGGATATTTTCTAATACGATTTTGGCTTCAATGCAGATTCTACCGGCGCACAGATAATAATATGGCTGAAACAATCGCTTTTGAGTCGTTGGTGTAAGTGAAGTTTGTATAGCTAAGCATTAACTGTTTGCAGTTAATAATGATCAGTTGGTTTTGCTACCGTTTCATAAGTCAAGGCAGACTATGCGGAGTTCGGACAAACTCCTTCACTGTAGCAGGAGTCCCGTCGCTGCAGTAAACTCGTTTGTGACAACCTTTTGTCGTTTGGCATTTTGAGAATTAATTCTGAGAATTTGTACACTGCTTCTTCAAGAACCTATAGTAGAGGCGCTCTCTGCGCTAGCCATATTCTTGATGCTAAACGAGCGAAAATATAATTAACAGCACATGGTAAACTGGAAGAGTCACTGGTGGCGGACACACGCGTATAAGCCTACACGTGGAAGCAACCAGGATCTTGGTTACAGAAACTCGTCTTTAAATATTTGCATGCAGCAGTAAACCAATTCAAGGGGCGCGCTTTTGGCCATGGGAACTCATGATGTGCATAGATAATACATGCTTCTGATTAGATGTCTTGAAGGGGCGCTACATAAATCATCCAAACAATATATACCTATATATATAAATCCTATCGAGCGTAAATTGTCATGTTGAAAGAATCCCGCGGGTCACGTGAGAAGGATGTAAAATGCGTCTCAGGAATAGAAATATAATTTTGCGTCAAGCAGACCTAGATAGTTATATTTCCATTTGTGTCTGAAGTAAATTTGCCAGCATTGGCTTAGTCAGGATCGTCAGAAAAAAGTGTAGGCCTAATTCTGAAAGACTGAAAGTCTAACAATAATTGTTTCCCCATCTAGTGTAAATTATCATATTCCAAGAATCCGCGGGTCACTTGAGAAAGTGGGTGCAGTCCAGCTCCCAGCTCATAAGTCTCTCGTTAAGTGTGTATTCGAAATACACGAGGTCTTATATAAATTAGTTGGGCGTGCGATGGCTACACACATCATACGTCGTCTCATGTGCTGTGCGCTGACTTGATACAAGTTCCGGAATTTTGTTAATTGTCAGGCAACTTGATACCCTTTGGAAATAAACGAATATTGCATGTCCCGCAATCCTTCTCGAAATTGACTGAATGATTGTTTTGCAGAAATTATTCGGCGTCGAAATTTAAATCGGCGGGTATAACGATATCTTTGACCGCTAGTTTCGCCCTTTCATTCTTCCGCATTCTTTGAGAATGAATGAGTGAGTTAATTAATCAATGACTCACTTAATCTGTGAATAAATGAGACCGCCTGCCGAACTCTAAAGGCTATATTTATACATGAATGTATGTATGTATGTATGTATGTATGTATGTATGTATGTATGTATGTATGTATGTATGTATGTATGTATGTATGTATGTATGTATGTATGTATGTATGTATGTATGTATGTATGTATGTATGTATGTATGTATGTATGTATGTATGTATGTATGTATGTATGTATGTATGTATGTATGTATGTATGTATGAATGTATGTATGTATGTATGTATGTATGTATGTATGTATGTATGAATGTATGTATGTATGTATGTATGTATGTATGTATGTACGTATGTATGTATGTATGTATATATGTATGAATGTATGAATGTATGTATGTATGTATGTATGTATGTATGTATGTATGTATATATGTATGAATGTATGAATGTATATATGTATGTATGTATGTATGTATGAATGTATGTATATATGTATGTATGTGTGTATGTATGTATGTATGTATGTATGTATGTATGTATGTATGTATGTATGTATGTATGTATGTATGAATGTATGTATGTATGTATGTATATATGTATGAATGTATGAATGTATGTATGTATGTATGTATGAATGTATGTATGTATGTATGTATGTATGTATGTATGTATGTATGAATGTATGTATGTATGTATGTATGTATGTATGTATGTATGAATGTATGTATGTATGTATGTATGTATGTATGTATGTATGTATGTATGTATGTATGTCTATGGTTCTATTCTTCTATAATATTAGTTATACAGCATAGAATTATAGGTGCTTTGCATTTTCCTAATGACTTGAAGAGCCTGTTGTTCTTCGGGCTGTGATTGTCTGTGGAATTTCCATTGATTCATAAATGGATAAGTATTCAACAGCTTCTTCCTGGATCCGCCCTTTCTTCGTCTGTATGCAAGCCATACAAACACCACAGACGTCGATTGAACAGACCCGGATGTGACAAAAAGAAATATCTTTGGCACTTTGTTCCGAGAGCAATTACTCGCCAGTGTCCACATGCCACTCACTTCCTGCTAGAGTTGCTGCTGCTGCTGATGGGGGTCTGTTGCTAAGGATGCACCCGTCAGCAGTGGTGAGTCACGGTTCATTCAGTAACCGCCCACGAACGCATCCCAGTCGACCATCTGAACGGAAGTGAGGAGGAGGAAGAGAAAGAGGAGGAAGATGGGGAGGAGAAGGAAAAAGAAGGTGTGGAGGAGAAGGATGAGGATGTGGAGGAAGGAGGAGGAAGAGGATGTGGAGGAGGAGCATGTGGAGAAGGATGAGAAGGAGATCATAGGATGATGTGGAGAAAAAGGAGAAGGAAAAGGAGAATGTGGAGGAGGGAATGTGGAGGAGAAGGAAAAGGATGATGATGCGGAGGAGAAGGAAAAGGTGGAAAATGGTGGAGAAGGAGGTGGAAGATAGGGAGGAGGGATGTGGAGGAGAAGGAAAATGAGGATGTGGAGGAGTAGGGAATGTGGAGGAGACGGTGGTGGAGGATGTGAAGGAGGAGGAAGAGGAGGAGGACGAGGAGGAGGGGACGTGGAGAAGAAGGGAAAGAAGAAGGTGAAGAAGAAGAAGAAGAAGGAGGGGATGTGGAGGAGAAGGAAGAGGAGGATGTGAGAGACAAGGACGAGTCTGCAGGTGCTCAATGAGAGGGATGCGACGCCGTCTATTTTATCTGAGTGGACTGCTGTCATTAATTTTGGAAGCTGATGACCACATTAAAGACACCGACAGGCTCATTAATGCAGTTAACTGTCCGAATAACGAGGAGTGTGCAAATGGACAATGTGTGAGGTTACTAGGTGCACAATGCATGCTGACGCAACACGTAGTTATCAGGTAGTTTCAGTGTCATGCAAGCCGTGACATCATATGCATAATGCCTGTGTATATTTCATTGGCATTTGATTGTATGTATGCATGTATGAATGCATCGTGCAAGTATGGATGAATGCATCAATGTTAGCATTATTTCATATGCATGTTTGAATGCATTCAATAATGTGGGGCCGTCTATTTTTCGTATATTCAATAATGCATTCATTTATGTATTTACTATGTATGCACGTGTGTATGTAGGTAACTGGCCAATTAGGCCTAACCCCTGGGTAGCAATGAACCAGCACTCATCATGAGACCCATCCCCTCACGATGTCAAGTCTCTTGCAGGCATGTCCACACTCCACAGGAGCCTCTATATTACCCATAAGCCCAGACACCCAGTTTCCCATAATTCCATATACCAACATGGGCCAGTGTACAGCCCACATAGAACCATCTAATGATAATACACAGTGAAGTGAAAGTCCAATGCGCAAACTTAGCAGCAGAACTCTAGCATTGTTAGATATATAACCGAGCAGATTCTATATCAAAACAAATCAATTCAGCGAATCGACCGACGGTGAAATCGAATAACGCCCAACGCACGTGACCGACAGATGACATGCGCAGTGCAATACAACATGACTGTATTTAATGGATGGCCCTTCTTCCAGAGCTCAGAAGCGCAGACACGACGATGCAGCGTCTTTCAATGCAACAGAACAGGCTATCAAGAATGCTGAGATGTTGTGTGTGATGGACATGAGCGTGGTCCATTCTCCCTACACAGTAACTACATGTACCATCGGGCACGGATCCATGCTCTTATCGTCACAGGCCTGGCGCTCTAACTAATTGGCCACGGTGTAGTAGCACGGTACAGCGTGCGACTGTGCGTTTGTTTGCTGGTGGGCAGAGGTGTGAATGGTTTTACATGAGGTTGAAATGATCTAAGCCTATACATAGCTAGCAAATGTAGGCCTGCAATGAAGTACAGTGTAATGGATTACACCCTGGGACGCAGCGCTAAGGAACCGAGTTCGATACCCGTATCCCCCGTAAGGTTTACTAGTCCTTCTTTCGCAAGGCAGCTTCATTTGTCAAATCAGATGTATGATGTAACGGACGTCTTGCATGACTGCCGACAGTTAGATTTAACTCCTGTAATAAGTTATTCACCAATACCATATTATTTTGTGACTATACTGTGTTTTTATCAGTTTGAAAATAAACGAAAATTATTACTACTATTATTTTTGTCCCGATTATTATTATTATTATTATTATTATTAGTAGTAGTAGTAGTAGTAGTAGTAGTAGTAGTATCTCCTTTGCTTACACCATTCATAACTGTAATTCATAATATAATAAATCGAACAAAATGCGAGATCATTTCGACTTCTGCAGATATCCAGAGAGACTTCGAACCATTAAGACAGTTCAGATGGACTAACCCTTCAGAGGCCACACTCCTAGGCGCACCTCTGTCAACGGATACGGCCTTGACGAACACTTTGAATGCGCGCACAGTGGAGCTAATGCGCATGATGGAAAAACTAACGTCCATCGCCACACACGACGCCCTCATCTTGCTCCGATACTCGATGAGTGCCACCCGACTATTATATACCCTCAGAAGCTGCCCATGCGAAGGCCACAAAGGACTGGAGGAGTATGACAAGGCCTTGAGGGTGGGCCTCGCTGAGGTGCTCAATCTTGTTCTCACCGACGAGGGATGGCTCCAAGCCACCCTGCCCATCAAACGAGGAGGACTGGGCATCCGATCAGTGGTTTCGCTGGCACTTCCAGCCTTCTTGGCATCGGCCGCAGCCACTGATATACTCCAGACAAGGATTCTGCGAGGAAAGCCTAAAAAGGACCCTGCCCTGGAGATCCTTCAGGCCAAATGGAGGGAAACCAGCGGAGTACCAGAGCCGGAAGAAGCTTGGGCTCACAAACAATCGAGATGGGACGACCCTTTGATCGAGCTCGAAGTGGCAGACCTCGCCTCCAGAATGCCGGATTCCCAGAATCAGGCACGTCTTAGAGCAGTGGCAGCCCCACACGCAGGCGACTGGCTCTTAGCCCTACCGATTACAAACTGCGGGCTGAGACTTGATGAGTCCCTGAGGGTGGCGGTGGGTTACAGACTGGGGTTACCTGTCTGTTTACCTCATTACTGCCCATGCGGTGCCCTGGTCGAGAGAAACGGATATCACGGTCTCTCATGTGGCCTGGGCCTGGGACGCTGGCCCAGACACGCGGCCCTGAACGACCTTATTTGTAGAAGTTTAATCCGTGCAGGGATCCCCACTGTCAAAGAGCCGGTGGGATTGACCCGATCTGATGGTAAAAGACCAGACGGTCTCACTCATATACCATGGCGGGCGGGGCGGTGTTTCATATGGGACGCGACAGTCTCAGATACAATGGCAACGTCGTATCTGCCAGAAACATCACAAAGATAATAACAGCAATAAAAATAAAATTATAATTACAGCCTGTTGGCAAAAATGACGATGATAACGATTATAAATAATAATAATAATAATAATAATAATAATAATAATAATAACACCGGTGGCATTCGAAACCTTATGGCCCCATCAATTCCGAAGGCCAAAGCTTCCTTTCAGAACTGGGACACAGACTGAGCGCCGTCACTGGGGAGCAGAGGGAGACGACTTTTCTCTACCAGCGCATCTCGATGATTATTCAACGCTACAACGCAGTTGCTTTCAAGGGAACTTTCGCTGCTCAGGAGTCCAACGAGCAGGGCTACTCCGGACGACATCACCATTAAATAGATTAAATCAACCCATAATAATAATAATAATAATAATTATTATTATTATTATTATTCGGTGTAATGCAGATAATAGACCTTTCGAGACGATAATGAATCCTACGTCATGCTGGTCGCCTTGACCCAATATTTCAAAGGTCAAGCGTACAAAGCATTATATTATTATTATTATTTTTATTATTATTATTATTATTATTATTATCTGATGCTGGTTGTGAAAGCATGCGATAGCTTATAGTAGGCCTGTATCCACAGAAAAGTTTATCTTCAAAGGAATGACCAATTGAGATATCGCCGCCTGTACCAAAATAATCACTGTCACGATTGTTTCTCGTTTGATCTTCCATTATGTCAGGTGGAAATTGGGTAACTGATTTTACAATTTTGTATCTTCTGTTGCGTATTAGTGTGCATTCAAAATCTATCTAAGAAATCGGAGAGGAATTTAGTGCGTTTTGTGCGGGTTTCTAGGGCATCTTAACTATTTTTAGCACACAATTTATTTAAAATTTAGATTTATGGAAATTTTCAGTCAACAATGTTGCATAATTCGCCGACAATCGATATAATATAACCGCCATTTGCATTCTCATCATCTGAAGGCCGTACTAATTTTAATATTCATATCAGACTCGTTAGTTAAAAAAACCACGGCCAAACTCGGAGCGCTCGCTAAATGGAACACCTGCAATCGGGTAGACATGTGCGGAAACTATTTCAGGGGCGGAGCAGCGCACCTGTTAAGTTGAAAATTTAATTCCGTGCGATGCTGGATTGTAAGGAAAGTAAGAGGTCCTTGGCTGAAGCCAGTGGCGAAGGCAGGATTTCCCGACGGGGGGAGGGTGTTGGTGTAGGGGTAGTTGTGTTTCTTTCTCGATCTATAAAAACTTTATGGTTAAATGAGCCAGGAAATTTTTTATTTTAGCTGGTTTGGCCTTGAATTCGTCTGATATTGCAAAATAGAAATGCTATAACATAAAATAGGTTACAGCCCATAGCAATTAGTGACTTTGACAACAATGGACCCACAAATATCTTAGACATTTTGTTGAATCAATCATCATTAGGCCTAATGTAAATTTAAATTGTCACGCGCGACACTCTGGACGATGGCGCTATATAAAAGTCATCGACCGACAGCAAAGGCGTAGGACTACGGATGAAGGTGTCTACCTGAAACCTAAGAGGAGAGACATCAATTGGCTTCGCCTGAGGCAGACGGCCTCAATACAGACGGCGAGAATTATGCAAAGATCATCGGGGTGTCAAACAACGAAACCCGACACCGCGAGGCAGATGTCAGAGCCGACTGCCCCTTCCATCTCTACGACCCACAGACAAGAAATTCATGAATCAGTTGAAGATTTGGTCCGGATCATGAATTGGGGACAATTCCGATACGAATGGCGCAACCCACTAGGCGGTATAACAATAATAATGAAATTCGATCCCTGGAACCTGTTGCCCGTCTATGACACTGGCAAGGCGCAGCCATGACAGCCGCTAGTCAAACATTAACTGTACGCCCCTAGTGGCTAACGTTATGCTAGGGACATCAAGATCCGACCAACCCGGTTTAGGAATAGTTTCAGCAGGTGATTTGTCGTCCAATAGAGATACGAGTTTTGCGTTTGGGAGGGTGAAGGAAATCGCCTCTAGAAGTGTTCTTATAGTGTAGCAAGGGAAGGAACAGGGACTTGTTTCGGAACTGGGAGAGACGTTAGATCGTTCTGACGATAAGGATAATCAACGTAATTGGGAATCCCGTCTCCAAAGTAAACCAGGGAAACATTTCTAAAGGACACTAATAACTCCAGTAAGTGGAGATAGGATGAGTGGTGTATATATATAAAATTAAATATACATATTAAAACCATCAAGTGTGTCGTGTTGCTGAGCTTGGTGATTGAGGAAAGAACCGGCGGTACTCTCGTCATCTAGAAGAAGGAGTTGGCGAGAGAGAAACCCGCGACATAAATAATGTAAATTTAGTTATTGATTATACAAAGTTCTAGCTTTTATGGTCATGGATAGCAGCCAGGCGCCAGCAATATGAAATATATAGGAAGCTCAATATTGTAACGTCCAACAACGGCGTCGAGTATGGTCCCTTTGAAGTCTCTCGGAGCGACGGAGAATCACGTGATCTTATAAGTCAGAAGACCAACGATTAGGCAGAATGGAAACAGCCCCAATAGTATCGAGGGAACAGCTCGTAGAAGTTCTACGAGCTGCTTCCCTCGATTCTATTTAAAGTTTCAGATGCAATTTCTTACTTCAAAACAAATTTATTTGTCTTATTTGCCTTTATAAATACAACTATCTGAATTGCGGAATTTTCACGTCCTCTGATTTTAAATTAAATAGTTCGCTAGATGGCGATGGCGTTACAATACGCGGTCACCCACGATGAAATATAATGGTCCTAACTGTAAGCTTATGATTTCAATCAATCCGTTTCATTGTTAACCACATCCGCACAGTAACACAAAATGGCAGTTGTACTGTCAGTAACAATGGGTGGACACAGCCGGGGTTGGGTATGAATCGCATGCAGATGGTCTTGAAGGGGTGCTATATAAATCCTCATAATAGAATAAGATAATTGAATACGAAGTAGGTGAGTCTTTGGAACACTGGGATCGTCTTTGAGCCTCAGTCCATCTGCAAAGGGACCTACGGTCTTCTTCAATTTCGGGATCAACCCATCCATTAGCAACGTTAGGCTTACATATTGGAGATACGGTGAGATCATACTCTTTTATTTTGCAAGTTACGAGCGAGGCGCACCTACGAATAGACTCTTCAGTAGGCGCTATACTAATGTCAAAATGAATGATTGAAAGAATTCGGACAGCACTCCATTTGGGTTTCGTGTATGCCGTATTTTATGGACCTCTAATGTCCTGCATAAGTAGTAGTAGCAGTTGCGGTTTAACGACACTGTGTGACAACAAGGATCAGTGGCGTCGCCCTCTTCGTTTATCCAGGCTAGGGACTGGCACTGTCAGGGTGTCAGCAGTAGCAGAGTTTCCTGCATATGTGTAGGTTTTATGTCCTTCGTATGGACTTCTAATCTCCTGCAAAGGAATAGGATTTATGTCCTTCGTTATGGGCTTCTAATGTCTTACATAAGTATTGGCTTTATGTCTTTCATTATGGGCTTCTATTGTCCTACATAAGTATAGGATTTATATCCTTCATATCGACTTCTAATGTCCTGCATAAGTATGGGATCTATGCCCTTCATTATGGGCTTCTAATGTCCTACAGTACATAAGTATAGGATTTATGTCTTTCATATGGGCTTCTTGCCAATATCGGACACACACACACACACACACACACACACGTGATATATTCCCCAATATAATTATTTTGATAATCCTCATGTATTAAATTCACGCTGACAGACCGCAGTATGATTACAAGTCAGCCTATGGCATGTATGGATGATAACAAGCTATTACAGGAGTCTGATTTAACTGTACGGCAACCATGCAAGGCGCATAACACGTCCCGCGTCTAATTTAACCGACGCCACCTAGCGAATGTAAGGACCAGACAATGTCATTTGGTTTGCGGTAATCGACCTCGCTTCGGTCTGCTCTTCTCACCAGTGAATTATAGCGCACAATACATTAATCTACGACCCCCAAATTGGACGCGAATTGGTCTCCTGTTGTTCCCACCTAATTGCCATGGAAACACTAACAGGATACATAAAGTTTGCATAATAATGTATTGTTTTTCGTTATACGTTTTCCTGAAATTTCTCAGACCATCAAGCATGAGCAATTATGTTGTTCTACAGTTAGTGATTTTCACGTCATTACCATGTAATTCAAATAATAGTAGGTCTAACAATAAAGATGCTGATAATTGTGATTACGGCGTTGATGCTAGGTAATTGTCTTGACATTTGTTTCGCTGGGTATGCTAAGTTGGGACAACGGTACCTTATATATAATTTATTACAAAAGGTATGGCGTGCGGATAACCTTCATACCCCTGTGGAATATGTTACGATTAAGTTGTCGGTGTTGAGTGATAGACCAAAAAAGGACTTTAAATAACTGCATGCGTTAGAAACATGGGCAGTGGCGGCATAGTCGCATCTTACGTTATTCGATTTGCACTTTCCGTGATTTTACATTGTAGACTACTTGCAGGCATATACAATCCGCGATTGTCGCAATTGGACGCTAGTGTCGGCTGGTGCCATTAAATTAGAAAGCCATTGACACTTTCCAGTTGGAGACTCTGGCCATCATCATATCTGGTCGACCAGAGGAGTAATATCCGTCGGCTACGTGTCGCATCTGATTTCACGGCGCCCATCAAGCCTACATAAGGCCTGCACACATCTATATGCTGCTCCTTTTTAACGGTCATTGTACTTCGCAGGCAATAAAGATGTGCCACAAGTAGCTAGATGTGAGTCAAACGAAAGAGTTAACAGCTTGTAATCATACATGTACATGTATACGTGGTTCCGATGTGAATCTAATAAAATCATAGCATCAAACAATGCCAATTTGCTCAGCATTTATACATAAATGTGTACTAGCCTTAAATGGCGATTTACTATGCCTGTGGTAATAATATTTATGTAAAGTATAGATCATTACCACAGGCTTAGTAAATTGTCATAATAACCTATATTCGACATATATCTATATATTATTACCAATATAATTATGTAGAACGGTAACAACATTAACTAAATCCTATCAGTAAAACTGTAGGTTCACGAGTGTTATAATAGATATCGGCCATAACGTCATAATACAGGTGAGCCTAGACTTATATTTATTAGACCATATGGCACAGATTGACAGGTATTAAAATGTCAACAAAACAGGCACGTGATGGTAAACGACAAGTGCCGCTGTTAATTTACTAAGTTAATGACAGTCAGCAAAATATGCCTGTACTGCGAACTAGCTAGAATGTTCAAGTAAGCCTGTTATATTAATGCAAGCAAGCAAACCTTATAAGACAGTTTAGTCTATTTCAATAGGCTTGTTGCTCAATTGCATTTATAACCTACTTTATGTTCGTGTAGACGAAACTCCTTTCCGGCTTCTAAAAGTCTGCTGTATGAAGAATTCCAAAGATTACGACAAACAGACGATGAACAGACGATGAATAAAAGATTTCTGGACACATTAAAGTGGCGGCAGAAGACACGTCTTTAAAAAAAAAGCAGACGACTGTTGGTGATTTTATGCTCCATTGTTGATTATGTCATTTATTTTGCAGTGCAATAGTTGCATTTCAATTTTATGGCAAGTTAAGTCTAGAATGGCTTTGTTATGTCACATAACTGTTCGCTCACAATTCCGTGACAATGGAGACCTATAAATGTGTTCCTGTCAATCCTCTCAAAGTAATGACATTGTGAATTGCGACGTAGGCCTACGGCATTTGAAACAATAGACTAAATATGGCAGATGCTGCTTTGTTATACCACAGAATTGTTGCCATGGTACCATTCAATATATACAGCTATAGGCCTATCACGAATGTTGTTTTGTAGTGTAGAATAGTTGCCGTCATAGCAGTATGCAGTAAAATGTACACTTGAATATCAAGGTATAATAACTAAGAATACATTCTTTTGCAAAGCCTTATTATGATCTACAACAGAATGCTGACATAGCAGCTTTGGTCAATAATTAATTATCCACATAATCAGTCGCTAGGGATAACTGAATTCTTATATCATAGAACTGTTACATTTATCGACCTTCCAACAAGTTTGCATCTTATAATTATTTTCATAGTAGAGTCACAACGACATAATAAACCACTTGCCATGTGTTACAATAGAACTGTTCTCGTAGCAGCCCTTCCAAATATTTGCATTCTGATTTCATAGTGGAGATATAGAGACAATTAATCGCTTGGACTAGGGACATTGTGATATCATAGAGAATAACGGTATTGTTATATCATAGGATGTGTCATAACAACTTGATCTCGAACTATCACTATTTGGCATTAGTTTCATGAAACTATTCGTATTACCAACCACTTGGAATAATAATTGCAGAGTCATATAGTGCCGGCGGTAGCCTCATTGGCACCTCGGGCGAAGGTTTTCAAAATGAGAAAATGGCAAACACATCAGTTCTACATAATCAACTTGCACGACGCCCAATCGCACCAACCCCAAAAGGCCAGACATCAGTGCTATTGAATTGTTGGCATGACAACTTATCAGTACAAATTGCATCATCGTGAGTTCATAAAAATTGTTATTGTCAAAATCAAACGCCGAGAATAGGACCCAAATGCGTTGTGATTTTTAAGAACTGTACTGTTAGCCTGTACTGTTGGCAAGGCAACTTCTGAAAATTATTTCGTTATGGTCAACCCCACGAAACGACTTCACTATGACATCGTAAAAATATTTATTTATTTTAACAATTTAAGCAACTCTAAAAAAGCTATACTGTATTTATTTAGGAACAGCTCTAAGTTTATAAACTTATGATTCAGTGCTAACAGAATTCCTTTTTCTCTGCTTTTCCCATAGTTGCTACGGCCGATGATGTAAGCTCTGCCCTTAGACAGGTCCGTTGGCTTTTATGTCACCAAGGAATGAGACCTGGAACGGTAAGCCTATACCTCCTGTACTTCACCTATTTTCCAGAATCGTCACTCTTATGCTCTTTTATCACCTTAAGATTGTTGTTTTAGCCGTGTTGAAGTTGGGAGCGATTCTGCAGAGTAGCGTCTTGTGAGGGCGCTGTACAACTCTTCTGTATAAACGAATGAATGTCACGTGTTCCAACATCCAGAGGTAGCGTCAAGAGTGCATTTTGAGTGTTATGATGAAAACCTAGGCACCGGACGTTTCCAGGTATACATAGACATTTAGCTTCAATGTGGTTTGACTATCTGCACAATAGACCCGGCAAGATGTGACAATAATTGATTGCAATGTGGCTTCACAGAGGAATTGTTGATGCTACTCGAAGATTGTTATAGCAAGTCAATAAGTGCTTCCAGAGTGGATGGAGAACTAACAGAGTGGTTTAAGATCACAGTAGATGCAAGACAGAGATGTGGATTGTCCCAAGATTTGTTTTATTTAACCTGCCTCTGATGTCCAGAGCTTCTGGTGTCCAGGGCCGCTCGTCGCTAATGCTGCGTCGAGCTTTCTCACTGGTTGGTCCATCCACTTGGAATGGGCTCCCGGTTGCCCTCCGTCTTCCCCGTTACAATGATCTACCTACATTTTGTAAGCTGCTAAAGTCATTTCTTTTTTGCCGTGGCTGGGCTGGGAGCACTTCTGAGTAGTTTCCCTTGAAGAGGCGCTATATAAATTATCGAAATGAATGAGCCATGATGAGTCGTGCAATGAATTATGTCGAAGAAGGAGTGACATTATAGGGATAGATCGCCTACTTAAAAACTTGATTCTTGCCGATGATATTGATTTGTTAGCAGAATCACCATACCAACTGCAAGAACTGAAAGTGTACACGGTTTTTGTAGAAAGTACACGAACTCAGAATAAATGTTAAAAAAATTAAGACAATGACAATGGAAAAATAACATAAGGATCTGCAGGTGAGATTAGAAGCAGAGGAACTGCAGCAAGCCGCAGAGTTTGTGTACCTGATGGAAGTTAAAAGGAAGATGGTCAATGCACAAAGGACATTAAGCGTAGGATTGGCTGGGAAACAGCAATGTTTGGCAGACTGACTGAGTAAGAGGTGGGAGCTGAGCAGCATTTCAATAAGAGCAGAATAGAAATTGTACATGGCATTTGTCACACCGGTGTTGCGGTACGGATCTAAGTGTTATTGCCTGTGGAAGGAGGATGAAAGGAGGGTCCTATGGTGGCTGAGATGAGCTGGCTATGAAGCATTTGGCGGGAGGACCAGATGGGACAGGATTCGCGATGAGGTAACCTGGATAGAGCTGGGAAAAGAAAAAAACGGTAGACATGATCAGAAAAAGAAGACTGACATGGTTTGGCCATGTAACACAAATGGACTATAAGAGGATACCAGGAAGGGCATTATATTGCCACGTTGAAGGAACACGGAATCGAAGAAGACAAACAGAGACATGAATGAAAAATGTGAGACAAGATCTTGAAGAAAATAACATGGACGTGAGACAGCTATCGAAGAAATGGAGTCCTAATCGATAGTACTCTAGTATAGCTTAAGCAGGCATCGGACATGAATGACATAATAAAGGCGACGCAGAAGCCAGGTCAAAGCTGCCGAATCAATGAGGTGATTAGAATGAATATAAGGAGGAACAATTTCTCAGGCAGAATAAATCAGAAGTCGATGCGTTTTCTTCGCCTCACGTTTAGTCAGGTGTAGGAACATACTGACGAATTCCCACCATTACAACAATTGAACAGAAAGTAATAGAGTACCGCAGGTACAGCACAAGAGAAAGAGACTGAACGAGACATGTTGAAAGAGAGGCATATATATAACGAGAAAGGCACATATATAAAAGGCACATAGAAAAAGACACAGTTAGAAAGAGATACTGAAGGAAAGAGACATATAGATAAAGGGTCTCACAGAGAAAGAGACAGAGCGATAAGGAGAATAAGGCAAAGAGTAAGATGACTAGACAGACACGCGCAGTGACAGACATATGAAGCAAAAGAGAGAGAGAGAGAGAGAGAGAGAGAGAGAGAGAGAGAGAGAGAGAGAGTGAGAGAGAGAGAGAGAGTGAGAGAGAGAGAGAGAGAGAGAGAGAGAGAGAGAGAGAGAGAGAGAGAGAGAGAAACAGAGAGCACAAGAAAAAGAGGAAGTAACAAGTAGACAGGCAGAGGCAGATGGAAATTGCTTATCATCCAATGTACATGTATAAATTGTATATGAGAAATCATATGATAGCAATAATTATTGTTCATAGGTTTTATCAGGCATGTCACACACACACACACACACACACACACACACACACACACACACACACACACACACACACACACACACACACATATATATATATATATATATATATATATATATATGACATTTTGGCATATGACGTTTTGGCATATGACATTTATGGAGCTCTTTGCCAGAAATAATTGAGACCGCTCCACCCGAATGCCACTAATGCTAAACGAACAGTTGATATCTGATGCTTCTAATGCAGTTCACTTATAGACCTGTTGTCCCAAGACATGTCTGACTGCATGACAATACTCTTCCTTGGCCATATTATTATTATAAGCAGCCTTAGGTCTCGGCTGTCAACGACTGACTTTCAGTCTCTGTTTAGCGCTGCAATCTCTCATGAGATAGCTATATGCATATATATATATATATATATATATATATGCACATATATGCACAGTCGATGGGTCTGAAGTCTCAGAGTTGTTGAAAAGCACACACGCATGCATGCATGCATGCATACACACATACATACATACATACATACATACATACATGTACATACATACATGTACATGCATACATACATACATACATACCAACATACATACATACATACATACATACGTACATACATACATACATACATACACACATACATACATACACACATGCATACATACATATATACATACATACACACACATGCATACATACATACACACATGCATACATATATACACACATACATACATACATACATGTACATACATACATACATACATACATACATACCAACATACATACATACACACATACATACATGTACATACATACATACATACATACACACATACATACATACAAACATACATACATACATACATACATACATACATACATACATGTACATACATACATACATACGTACCGACATACATACACACATACATGCACATACATACATACATACATACATACATACATACATACATACATTCATACATACATACATACATACATGTACATACATACATGTACATACAGACATACATGTACATACATACATACATGTACATTCATACATGCATACATACATACATACATACAGCTGTATATATGATCGGTCCTCAACTAGTTAACTGGTTAAGGACAGGATCACGTTCAC
>OY365808.1:11499616-11517116 GCA_959347315.1 Bimastos eiseni | reverse complement strand
AACTAAAACCAAAAATGAAGACTAACAATCATAACTAAAACTAAAACTAAATTTAAAACATTATTAAAACAACACTACACCTCCGTTGCTGCTGTGCCCGCTGTCGTCATCATCGTCATCATCATCATCATCGTCATCATCATCGTCGTCGTCGTCGTCAACGTCATCGTCATCGTCGTCATCATCATCATCAACCACAGCTGTGAGAACAGTATCCTAGGTTCTTAATATGCAGATCACTGCTACTACTGCCGTCACTTTCACTACTACGACTATACTGCCAGTACTCTGGTTGCTGCTGCTGCTGCTACTATTACTTCTGCTGCTGCAACTCCGACAGGAATGGAGAAGTTGGTGAACGTGGAGGTATAAAAAAATGATCACCGGACGACCGAGAGCGGAACCTTGAGGAACGCTACAGATGAGGGTATACGAGGATTAGATGAATGGCCAGTGCACAAACGTGAATAAGTAAGTATTACTTAGTCCACGGCAGGAAATAAATGTTTAATAACAATAACTCGAAACAATCAAAACTTTATGCCTTCACCATTCTGTAACGGTGAAGCAAAATGATCCTTCATGGATTAAATAATCTCCAATCCACACACTTTTCATTTTTTTCGCCTGCGATCATGCACAGCGTGAACATGTGCGTTTGGGTGGAATAATTGACTGCTGTTTGTGTGTTACAGAATGGCTGCCTCACTTCCAACACCCCAAAATTGACACCGAGTGTAACCCAAATAATCAAAAAATTGAGAATGCAATAATCATAATTTGTGTTGTCAAATTGCGGTGAGAATTACCGTTAGTATTGTGAAATTTGTTTTAATTGAGTTAATTTTTTAACAAAGTTACTCATTTTGACGTTTGATGTGATGATGTGACATCACATTTCGTCGACCCTTCCTCCCCCTCGACACAAATCGTCACAAATCTGTGACCGCACTAGGCTCGTGACGTCATTTATGGATGATCCCTAGACAGATTTGTTTTCAGTTAGGATTTTATTTTAGGTAGTAATCGGATAATGGAAGCAACGGCATGATAATGTGGCATGATGATGTCATGCTTGAAGTGACCGCATTAGGCCACACGTGATATATTTAGTTTCTCACCAGCTGCATGCATGCAATAGTTAAGACAAAACAAATGGTACTGTGCGTACTGAAGTACTCAGGGAGCTATAGACATAATAATATTATGTCTATAGACAGTATATATAGTGGCGCTTCATCATTCTGATATGGCGGCAGAGTGGTTTGAGCAATGGCCTTGTAAGACGTTGTGTGCGGGTTCGATCCTTTACTGCGACAGTTACACTTAGGTCTACCGTGTAAGTGTCTTTAGCAAATAAGTCCTTCTGGCACAAGACTGGGTCATCGCCATTAATTCATGCTCTATCATTAAATAGTGAGCTCAGTAATTGCAGTAATGGTAGGCCTACAGAGGCGGAGATCTCATTTGACAGGTGGGGGACACCCAATGAGAGGAGTACAAAATGTGGGAGGGGGCCAAACGTACAAAGTGTTCCCTCTCTGAAAAAGGAGGGGAGACTTGTTCTCTCAATTCCCCAGGGATCGCAGCCTCTGTATGCTTACAGTGAGTTTCAATTAACTGTTGATTCATTAATTCATTCGTTCGTTCATTCATTCATTTCTTCAGAGTTAATTCAACGTACTCATGTAAACGCATCTCCAAGCTGATGTACTCAGAAGCGCTTCCAGTCCAACCCCGGCGATAAAGAACAGCTTTCAGATATTTGAAGAAGGTATACCCATATTTAATTTGCCTATTTAGCTGTCGAAAAAATGGAGCAAAACTGTTGAACAACGTTGTGTGAGTGAGCGAGAAGAAAGTTCAAGGTAGAAGAACGTTTCCTCTTAATAATGTTTTTGTCTTAGTTTGTGATCGGTGAATGAAGATTTAGAGCATCTGCGTGGACAGCATGAGCTGCAGCTGCAGTCGAGACACCTGTCTGAGCTGTTGTGACATCGAAACAATGCATTCGTGAGTTAAGGAAAAGAAAACAATGGCTAACAAAAGGCGATTCATTCAATCGCTATAGGTAGGATATCGACTGCTCTCAATAAACAAATGAGTCAGAGAAATAACATTGTTCCTATGGCACCGACGACGGTGCTAATCACTCAGTCTGATGGTCTGTTCGTCAATCTGCAGATCTCCAAAGTCGTTTTCATCATGCATGATTAGTGTACTCGCCGGTGCATATTCCGTCGAGCGCTGCTGTGGCCGGTGACTGTGCAGCTGGGGTGGCTGCCTCTGCGATTCATTCTCTGGTTGCTGTCGAGGGCGCCTTACGTTCTTTTGACGACTTGCACTCTTCGACTTTCCTTCGATGTATACGTGAGAGGTTTGCTGATGCCTCCGAACGCTTCCCGCCCAAGTGAATAACTTCCCACATTCGGGACAGTAAAACAGTCGGTCATCTTCTGACTTTGATGATGTAGCTGCGGATGTTGGCGGAGTTTCAGCTGCTGAGAAGGCGGCTTCAGCCGCAGGTGATTCTGCTGCAATCTCTGCTGATGCAGTTGAAGATGCTGCCAGTGTTGATGAGGCAACCATCGATGTTCTTGCAGTTGATCTTGCTGGAGTCGCAATTGGTGATAATGCCGCATCAGCCTCTGACACTCCTATAGCTGCAGATGCAACTGATGTTTCTGATGTCGATTCCCCAACTTCTGCTGTCAATTGTTTCTCAGCCTCGCTGTTCTGCTTCGCTGCCTGACCAACCATGCATATACTCTCGTGTTTGCGAAGGTTCTCGAGCAGAACGAAGTATTTGCTGCAGTATCGACACAAACACTTCTCGCTGTCATTTACCTTCACCCAGAAATGTAGGCAGAAGTGAATCTTCAGCTGTCTGAGCGTCTTGAACAGACCGTCGCACAACGGGCACTGCAGGCAGTCCGTCTCGTTCCAGTGTGGCTTCGTCGCGACGTCAGGCCCGAGAATCTCGTGTTTCGTTGAGCAGAACGGACAGACGACTCTCTTTGAATCTGAACTCGGTTTTGTTGGTGCTTTCTTAGGGGTCGGGTTAGAAGACTTCGTCCGGCTGGACTTAGAAGCGACATTCGTGCTTACGTGAGCAGACCGAATATGATTCTGATACACGTTGTAATCGTTAAACGTCTCCGCACAACATTTCCATCCTCGCCGCTTTCTGCGCAATTCTAGGTTCACCAAAGAACACAAGAAGGTTACTAATTAATGCCACTGCAAATCAATAAGTAGGCCTACGACTTTCATTTGTGCTAATATCATCGGCTGCTGCCAGCGAAGACCATTTCCAGGGAGAGCCAACACCGCACACTGGCTATCACGAGCAATCTTTAAATGCGATATGCATGTAACTTATTAATGTACAAACATGAATACAAGGGTCTGGGTAGTGTCATTTGACCGGCAATCGAGAGATTCAGTGGCTCAAATCCCGACCAGGGCATATTTGTGTCTGTAGATTGCTGGTCAACCTGCAACTCTAGCCAACCCAGCTTTAACGAGTACGCCAACCGTACACAGTGAGAATATGAGAGGACGAGACATCCATTCTCACATCATCAAGTACATGCCGAGGCTAAAATGAAGCCACTAACACTTCATGACCATGGATGCCTCAGGACTAGCTTTTCTTTTCCTGTTGCTGAAGCAAACAACGCGCATGCGTGAACCTATGTAAGTGTATTAGGTTACTAGTACGTGTGTGCGTGCGCCCGCGTCCAAACGTTTACTTGCATCGACATATACAGACATATACATTATATATATTATATATATATTACATTATATATATATTATATTATACTATTTATATATATCTATGCATAACGCCCAAAACATGCGTAAGTTCTTAATTACAAGTGAAAGCATATGGCATGTATTTAAATACAGGCCTACTTGCACAGGCTCAAAACATCACAATGCTCTACGTAGGCTAGAGTAGCCTACATTTTGACAAGAAAGGCTGACTAATATGTCGGGGTTAGCATATGAGCTTCTATTTTACCAGGTATCATTTCGTGGAACTGCTTGACGTCGTGTGACATTTGTTGTTTTTGTTGCTACTTAACATCTTAATTTTTAGATTGGCATATCATCTTAAGTTCTCCAACCGAGCAATATCCAGCGCTGTATCAAGTCTCTGGAACAATCCGTGTAAAGAACCCCGCACTTTTTCTGCTCCATCACCATCATTGTCCATCACCCACCATCACCTGTCTCATACTCATTCATCCATTATCTCTCGGGCTTTCCATTTGATACTTAAGTCTTGCTTGTTAAAGATCATTTTTAGTCATCAAAAAAGGACAAACGCCTTAACAGCTATTTTTCTCTCCTCTGCAAAGCCTCTGAAAACCGAACTCTGACCTCCCACGGACTACTCTTTGGACAACCCCTCTGATTCGATACAGCGCTCGTGAAAAAGATGCCCAGAGTTTGACATTCGAGTGGCGCTTTATAAGCTTGGAGATTACGATAAGGATAACGATAACTATAGAGACCGTCGTTGATTACCCTTGAAGCTATATTTAAAAGTCTTGTCGTATTCATAACTACAATGAAAGTGATTGTTCTGGTTATCATCATCTAAGTCTTACCATCCATCTCGTCATCATCAGGTATCTTGAGTATCGGCTCCACTGAATCCGAGGGTTTCGGTAGAATGGGACGGTAGCTGGCGAGTAGGACGCTCTCCCGTATTTTCTGGAGCCGCTCGCTCTCTGTCTTCGGCTTTGCATCTGTGATATCTTCACGATAGTCCGATACTCTTCCCCTTCTCCTGCCTGGCTTAGGGTGAACGTCTTTCTTGCGTCCTTTCGACTTCTGTTGTGATGCTTTCGCCGGAATAACCGTTCCGCTGGGTTCAGGGAGATTCTGGCACGTCGCTTGTGTATTCATGGACATGTCTAAGGGTAGGTCCAACAACTCCCAGTCAGCAGCGTCGGTGTCGACGTCTAAATCTGTGTTTTTTGCGGTTTGATTAAATTCAGGGAGATCTCTGAAACTGGTCAAACGTTGTGTCTGTTCAGTCACCGTCTCGCTATCAGGGGTTGCGCTGCTACTGTTGATCTGGTCCAACATCTGTCTATACAAGGACATATCTAAAGGAATGTCCAGTGAATTCCAGTCTTCAGCTGAGAGTCGCCAGCCTGGAATGTCCACGTTTGAAGCTGTGTTATTGGCTGCTCCAGTCTGGTTCGCTCGATATTCACTGTTAAGACTAAGATCCATAGCGGAAGCACAGTCGTCTGTACACGTGTAAAGGTTCTCGCCTCCTTCTGGGTTGAAAATCGGCCGAATATTGTTCTCTGTGTGACTCTCATAATCGGAATTATTTGTGAAACTCTGTTCCGTGTAACGTGGTCTCACAGAAGACGGATCATCGGAATAGTAGTCACTTATCTGGAGTTGCATCGGGGGCCCGAGATAAGCTTCGTATCTATAGAGCCTATCTTGGCCCAAATCCTGCGCATAGTCAAACCCATTCGGGATTTCGAACATCCTCTGTCCAACAGTGGCAAGGTCTGACACAGGGAAGTGAGCCTGCTCGCTATATTCGTGATCGTGCCTTAGATGATAAAAGTTGTTTTCGTAATTCCACTGACCTCTCACTTCTCGGTTGCAGTAATCCTGCTCCTGTGTCACACAGCACGACATTTCGTAGTTGATTCTGTCCGACTGGAGGTGATGCGTCAGTCTACGGTTCAGTTCATCTTGTCCGCTTTCGTTGAAGCAGATTTGAGGCACCGCAATTAGTCTCTGGCCCGCTTCCACTGTCTCGTACAGTCGTCCAGGCGGAATGTCTTGCTCATTACTTCGCAGCATCGCAAGGTTTTGCAGCTTTTCAGTCAAGTGTTACGTATTCAATGGCTGTTTACAAGAGGAACCGCTTTAAATTTCACTCAGCTCGTTACTTTGAAGAATAAACGCTGGTTCTTTCATTTACCAAAACGTTGACATGAAGGTGACGTCATCTTTAATCTAATCAGACTACTAACGGCAATAGCTATATTTAGATATACAGCAGCCGAAGTCATTAATTTTGTCTTCAACGTAACAATAATTGTGACGTCAGAAGCCTTGAACACGATTTATTAACTTAGATAACATAGGTGGCTGCAGCAGTGGCGAGTGTAGACACGGCTTTCTAAATATAGCGTAGCTATATTCATTAGGGTGGCCTTGGGGGTATCGTATCAAAAGGGCGAGACTCATTCGGGCGAATGTTCAAAAGAGCGTATGATCAAAAGGGGAGACAATCGAAAGGTCGCACGTTTTGCCTCTCATATTCACCGTCTTTGTCGTGATTCATACTACCAGTTGCGTCGGCTTTGAACTGTTTCCCGTTCGCTAACTCCAGACGCCACAGCCACCCTTGTTCACGCCTTCATTACTGCCCTACTGGATTACTGTTGCTCACTCTACGCAGCCCTTCCAGCTGGGCGTTAGCGGTGCCTGGAGCGGGTCCTGCGTTCTGCTGCACGTCTTGTTGGACGCATTCCAAAATGTGGCCATGTATCCGGCTATATGCTGGATGTGCTCCACTGGCTCCCCCTCCAACAGCGAATCTCGTACCGTATCATCTCTTTGGTATGGCGGTCCTTGCTAGGTCTCGCCTCTGCCCATCTTCGCGATTTCTGTTGCTCTACTTTGAGTGTACTGGGTCGCCCCTCTTAACACTCTACCACGACCCTCTGAATACAGAGGGGCATGGCTCTATTGAGCGAGCGAGGCATGCTCATTGTCCCATTTGCCCGTACAACTACTAAACAGAATAGTGCCTTCTCATTGGTTGGCCCCTCGCTCTGCAACATGCTCCCGTTGGCGTTGCGGTTGTCACCAATCGTCCACTTAGACTCATTTTATACTCGCCTTAAAACTGTTCTTTTTAAACATGTTGGAGTCGGGAGCGCTCCTGAGTAGTAGTCTGAAGGGGCGCTATATAAATCTCTGTAATGAATGAATCAATGAATAAAGGCGACGATCAAAAGAGCGCACGTTTAAAAGGGCGAATGTAAATAAATAAACAGAAAATTAATAGTCAGCCAGTAAAGCTGTGAACATCTTGCAATCCATTACAAACAAGGATTAAAAAGCACGTTTCATTGTCATAATATGCAGAAAATAGGCCTTTGACATAATATTATTAAAAGCGCGATTATGCCTGAGTGGCATCTTGTAAGGAATGTCGATGTCAGTTATGGTTTAATACTGGCGTCTGACAGACAGTGCCGGATTAAGCACCGTGGAGGCCCATAGGCAGTGAAACTTTTGGGGCCCACGCCCCAGGCCCCTAGTCGGCCTAGTGCCTACTAGAACGCCAGTACCCAGTCGATTTCACTCGCCTATATTAGCCTACCAGTGCCAAAGCTGGCAAGACATAAAATGTGACAATGTCCTTTTATAGGTATAAAGTGTCATTATAATACCGTATTAATTTTATTTATAATTATTTTATTTTATTTAACTAAGTTAACTATTAGACTAACTTGAAGAAGCTGAAGTGTAAACATTATTGTATGACGTCAGCGTCGTCACGTGCCTCTATTCTTAAGAATAAGTAAGTAAGTAAGTAAAAAAAATTCTTTCGGCACGGTCTCATGGGGCCCCTAAAAGTCGCGGGGCCCATAGGCAGTTGCCTACTCTGCCTAATGGGTAATCCGGGACTGCTGACAGATTTCCTTATTAAGCTTGCAACTTTAGGTTATGACCAATAGACTTACCCCGTAAATAGACGAGAACGCGAACCATATTCGGCTACGATTTTTGTCAACCGATTTCTTCCTTCCTGCAGGATGATTAGGGGGCCTACATCCAGCTACAGATTCTCCAATAGGAGGCCTATTCAGTTCGTTCTTGAGGGCTTCAATAAATTTCCAGATTGAAGGATAATAAGCACCAAGAAGCTGACTAAACCCGCGATACCATTGGTCTTACGACGAAGCCCTCGATGGAGTTACTCGTTTCAGTGCTTTTAATAATATTATGTCATAGGCCGATTTTAAACCATGCCACATTGAGCTTTTTCTGTATAATATGACACTGAATCGTTCTTTTAATCTTTGTTTGTAATGGATTACAAGATGTTCACAGTTCACAGCTTTGCTGGCTGGGGATAGTTCTGTTCAACTATTTACATTCGCTCTTTTCAACGCGCGTCCTTTTGATTGTCGCCCTTTTGAACACGGGCTCTTTTTAACGTTCGCCTTATGGTTTTCGCCCTCTTGATTGCGCTCTTTTTATTGCGCCCTTTTAATTTTCACCTTTTGATAGTAAACCGTAGGGCAGTGGCCATGCAGTGACGTAGCTAAGGTCTGCATACTCCTCTATTGCTACTTTTGGGGTGGATGAAATGCTGGTCTACATGTATGTACAGAGAGTTATGGGCTACAGAGGCGAACAGTGTCTACGTTAACGTCCAATTGGCCTTGTTTACGTCCCTAACAAATGTCCAAAACGCCCTTAATTATCGGGCCATGTTTGATGTGGTTGATAATTACAGCCTGTTGACAAAAATGACGATGATAACGATTATAAATAATAATAATAACAATAATAATAATAATAATAATAATAATAACACCGGTGGCATTCGAAACCTTTGGCCCCATCAATTCCGAAGGCCAAAGCTTCCTTTCAGAACTGGGACACAGACTGAGCGCCGTCACTCGGGAGCAGAGGGAGACGACTTTTCTCTACCAGCGCATCTCGATGATTATTCAACGCTACAACGCAGTTGCTTTCAAGAGAACTTTCGCTGCTCAGGAGTCCAACGAGCAGGGCTACTCCAGACGACATCACCATTAATTAACATTGAAGACCATAATAATAATAATAATAATAATAATAATAATAATAATAATAATAATAATAATAATAATGGACTAGTAATAATTGACGATGATGATAATGATGATGATGGCGAGATTTGCGTGCCATAAGCTAGGTAAAACTTGAATCAGTATAACTTTTTATCAAGATGCATTTACGCAATTGACGAAACAACTTTGAAATGCAAATAGCGCATCATAAGCAGCAAAGCCATTTGATCATCATACATGTAGGTCGATGCATTATTAACGGAGCAGACGTCGGTCTAGCGTTGCACCATGCATATCAACGAAGCTCATTGCGCTATATAATTATATCAGCTGTCGATATAATTAACCCACAGCTCTCTAAATTGTCAGCCTTCAAAAGAAATTCTCATTATTATTAATATTTCCGCTGATAGTGATAATAATTATTTTAATGCGACCGTTGATGTTAAGCAGTTTGTTTTTCGTGTTTATATCCGAAAGAAATAATGTCCAGTGCTTAACGACGCCTAATGCCTGCCTGGGTCTTTGACGTAGCCCTCCTCCTTTCTTCAGGCGTTGGACTGGCATTACCAGAGTGCCGTGTTTCTATGGTTCAACGTTGACGCATTATGCTTGAAGAATTAGCGAAGGGCAGTGAAGGCTACAGATGGGTTTGAGTGTCGGGCGACTGCAGGAGTGTTTGGAGCGGGTCCTGCGCACGGCCACGCTCCTCATTGGTCATAATAGGCCTATATCCCAAAGTTCGGTCATGTCACCGAATATTTTGTACTGCATTGGCTCCCTATCCCACAGCGGATTGTGTACCACGTTTTTGCCTTGGTGTGGCGGTACTTATTATGTGTTGCTCTTCGGTATCTACAAGGGCTCTGTTGCTCTACCATGGGCGAGCAGAGGCGACGTGCTCGCCGCTCTTCAGAACAGGGTGAACTCCTCGTTGCTCGTACGCGAATTGCAATCAGACAGCATCGCGCATTCTCTGTTGTTGGCCCTTGTGGCATAGAATGGGCTCACATTATCATTCGTGTCATTCCTAGGGTTTACTCAGTATCTGTATACAATTAACTTCATCGACTCAATATTCACCAACATATCGAATATAAACTACATGTATAATCTCTATGTATACCAGTAAAACGCATTATTTAAATCCTTAGCGAAGAGTTATATTTGTTGTCGTTTAAGTGCTAAATCTGATACTGAGATTTACCTTAGATTTCTATTGCCTACCCGACAGCCGATTGAATACACTGCCATGCTACGCTACTGCACTGTCTCAACGTGAAAGAAATAATATTGGTATAACATTTATGTAATCTAGATTTCCAACCGCTTCCACAGCTCTAGATATAGTCCGTCAATTTTTGTGGAATACTTCTCTTCTGATTTCTCCTGTTTTGGAAGAGGTAAGATCTAGATCGTTGCTCGGCATCTTTTCGTTAAAGTAGGCCTAACCAAAAAATGTATGTCTCGGTGCATCATCTGAATAAATTGCTCTCATACAGTCTATCAGTATAGCGATACATCGTCGGCATAGACCTCTCCTTCTATGATTTCCTTCAAAGAAAGTGAAGCCTGCGTTTTCTAAAGATCGTCGGCAATTTTTGTCGAAATCACGAATCTATGATCGATATTAATTTTGTCAGTAATCGACAGTAGGTCTATAGCCTAATAACAATGATAATGATGGGCCTATTGCCGTCGGCTAATCATATTGAAAGAATTTTGCAAGAATGTCACTTATTCACCTATAGTTTTCACTATGAATTATAAAGGGAAATGGTCGATCCTGATTGAAAATAAGAAGATTAGACCTATGCTATAGTATAGGTCGTTGCTCGGCAACGACCTATAGGCAATAAATTGACTAATTAGGACTGTCAGTGACACATTTTCATTGTCGATTTCAGAAAGTGAATTTTGTTAACACATATTTTCCGAGTGGAAAATGGTATACATGATTATTATGAGGTAAGTATTTATTTGTTCAATACTATCAATTTGATGAATACAAGCCAAAAAAATTATTTCAATAGAATGTCATTTAGGTTGAAACTTGTTCTGATGTTATTAGCAGTATTAATGTAAGATACAGCGTAGCGCAAAGCCATTAAAAAAATTAAATATCTTAAGATGCCATGGAAATACTTAACTAAGTACATCCTTATTATTGTTTCAAACAATTACTGAATTGCCAATCGTCTGGTTATTAAATAACACCATCATTCCATTTGTCTGTATCCTTCAGGAGACACTTACTCTACAAGCTACACAGAGCACCTATACTGCAGATTTGACGATTGACAGCGTCTATTTGTGGGGTTTAGAGAGAAAGATAACGAATGTAAAGGCAGATGACACTGTGGTTAATCCAGCGAATATCAGCTACGATGCGTTACTAAGGTAAGACTCGCAAAACTGTTCAAAAGTGTCGGCTACTTCTCTTAAATTCAAAATTCTGTTCGAACGCCTGCTTTTTAAATTTTAATTCAAAACATTGTTCTTTAGTCAAAGAAATGCTATGCCTATTGCAAAACTGCGCTGCTACAGTGTTTAACCAATGAAACTTATTAAAACAGAACTTGTAATTACGAAGTACAAGAGGAGAAGTCTTTTAAGTTATATGAAGTCGCTAACACCAATACAGCCTCGTATTGGTGTTAGCGACTTCATTTTCTTAGCCTCGGCATATGAGGCGAGTGGCAATTAAGTCCTCTCCCTCGCCGTTTGTACGCCGATAATGTACGGTCGGTGTAATCGTCATAGTTGAGTTGGGTGTTATTGTTAAAACAGCATAAACAATTTAAATTTGATTAAACTGTAATGTCATTTCTTTTTATGACATTTTATGTTAATGAGCTCATTAACAGTTCGCTAAATATCGCTGCAGATTAGACTTCAATTGGACTTAGACTTCGACAACTGCACAGTGACAAAATAGGTTAAGAAAATACTGCGTTCATAAATTATTATAATCAAAGGGGATACGAACTCCTCGAATTTGAGTCACAGTCATGCGCACTACAGGGTAGCTTAATAAAAAATGTCCCATCTGCATAAATGCAATTTCTCTGGCACAAATTCAGATTTTTCTACTAAATTTTTACGAATTGCAAGGAGAGATTTCTCAACAATTCACTTATATATTTTCATTGCCTCGAATACTACAGCTGTTTAGATATTCTATTCTGCCCTAATCATTGCATTTTTTACGCAAGTGCATCTATGCTGTAATCAATGAATAAAGAAAAAGATGGTTCATGGTCAACTCAGTTACTGTATGTTTTATTCTATTTTCTCACAATACTTGTCTCATTGGCTTGTCACGGGACATTAACTGTGGCCATGTATACCATTACATGGCAGAGGGAAAGCTGAAGACTGCACACAGAGAAACAAGTTCTAGGACCATCTGCTTCCTCTTTTATTTACAACTGTAATCAGACTTTTAACTATTCTAGCATCGCTCACGTACACAAGATATCAATTGGCCATTAAAAAAACAATTTTGTTTGTTTTTATTAACGAACACAAAGGTCAATTAAGTTGGCAAGGAGTCCCTCAAAGAGATGCTCATTTTATAAGAGTCGTGCAGATGTCCAGGTTATAGATACACAGGCCTATACACACATACATGCATAAATATATATCCGTGCACACATATATGCAGAGTTATGCATGCATAGTCATTGCATACGTATACATATTCATGCATACATACATGTCAATTCTACAAAGATATGCATAAGTGCTTCTATGTTGTAAGCAATGTGTGTGTGTGTGTGTTTGTTTGTGTGTGTGTGTGTGTGTTCACTGTCTTCTGCCTTGCCATACTTCAAAAGCAGACCTGTGACATTATAAAAAATGTAGGTGTTTAAGTAGGCTACACACAAGCAAACATCCTTAGGTCATCATTTCTTCCCTTCATTATCTTTAAAATGTTGACTTGAATCCGGTGTTCTGACCGAGATGAACCATCTCCATCAGACGACAGGCCACCATCGACAGCCTCAGCGTCGTCGAGAGGAGGGACCGCGCGATCAGCGAACACTTGACTACTACTCCGCCGTAAACATCTCCACAGACACAGAAGCATATCGATTCCAAATCTATTCTATACCCTACGCAAAACTTAAAAAAAACCTGAGTAAATTCTCATAGAGAAGTCTTATTACCGTTAATCCACATCAACTAGAAACGACAAAGGTGACGATGACGTCATCGGAAGAGATTCATCGTCAGATCAAAGTGATTTTGACGTCTTTCATCAGCTCCACCATGACGACGTTTTCAAAATAGCTAATATGCACGTCTTAGTCGCGAGCCTCTTCTATTATTAAGATAAGTAAGATACGACGGCTATATTATTTCAACCAATTGCTCATACTGCACTTTAGTTTCAGGATATTTAAATTACATAAAGCACAATAACAGCGGTAGTAATGATGATTATAATAATTATTTATTTCGTCACAGTGCAATTATATATATATATATATATGTGTGTGTGTGTGTGTGTAAATCTGTCTCTCTGTCTGTCTCTGTCTGTCTCTGTCTGTCTCTGTCTGTCTCTGTCTGTCTCTGTCTGTCTCTGTCTGTCTCTGTCTGTCTCTGTCTGTCTCTGTCTGTCTCTGTCTGTCTCTGTCTGTCTCTGTCTGTCTCTGTCTGTCTCTGTCTGTCTCTGTCTGTCTCTGTCTGTCTCTGTCTGTCTCTGTCTGTCTCTGTCTGTCTCTGTCTGTCTCTGTCTGTCTCTGTCTGTCTCTGTCTGTCTCTGTCTGTCTCTGTCTGTCTCTGTCTGTCTCTGTCTGTCTCTGTCTGTCTCTGTCTGTCTCTGTCTGTCTCTGTCTGTCTCTGTCTGTCTCTGTCTGTCTGTCTGTCTGTCTGTCTGTCTGTCTCTCTCTATGTGATATATATTTCCAACCATCAGTCGAAGACTAGGAGCCGGCTGCCGCTGAAGAGCTATTCATTCTACAGATGCTAATCTTCAACGTCGAATGAACATGGACTTGGAATTTAGCACACGTTATTGCATGGTCAATTATTGTAATCGTAAACTCAACACTTTTAAACCGCGACTCTAGAGCTTAGCCCTAACTTATTCACGGGCGCTACGTCAAATCAAAGGATTGTCCATACCCCAGAGTTGGGACAATGGTCAATTGTGGGCTGACATGACTCAGCGCTCGTAAATAACCTGGTGTCCAAGTAGCGCTTTACTAACTTTGAGATTACGATTACGATGATGAAAGGTGATGTTGTGTATACGTGCGTGCTGGAGACTTTCGCATGAAGGCTATTTCGTCTACCCGAACTTTCTGCTCCTCCATCGAACCACATAATCAATCAGGAAAGCGAGAGGCGTCTTTGATGGATTCAGACGATGTTCCAAATAACTGTAGAGACAAAGGATGGTTAAGATGTTGTAGGTGCTGTGCTGGAAACTGACAGTCATCTATTATAGCGTCATCTTTGGCATCTTCTATGTATATGGCGTCATCCATTGCGTCATCTATGACATCATCTATGTGTATGGCGTCATCTATGGCGTCATATTCTGGCGTCGTTAATATAACTCGTGGGAAATAATGAGGAAAGCGATGTTCCTGGCATTCGCAGCATGCTGTCGTTAAAGACCTTCTTCGTTTCTTCGGTCTTTAGTCCTGAACGTGTACTTATGGACCGAATGAACGTCTCCCGATGCACATACATACTTAGGCAGACCTGAAGCTTTAGCTCCCCTAATTAGAGGGCTCTCTGTGAACGAAACGTGGGAACCGCTGAAGCCATTTTATCACTCGACGCATTTGGCTCTAGACTGCGAATCACCTTCTAGCACAGATCTCCGAAAACTAGAAGTTATTTTCCGACGGACACATAAAGTTCTTTTATAGACGCCGGTGATAATTAAACCTGAACGCCATGATCCAAGACAGCTTTACATGAGTTCAAAAGAGATGTAGGCAGCTTTAGAGGCTATGCATTAGCTAATTTTATATGTCCGTGCAGACCTACAGTATGTGAGCCATATATTTATAAGCCTTCCTGTTGGGTGAACGATACCCTAAATTGGATTGGGTGGTGGGATATCTAATGAGACTCAAATTCGCGGCAGAACGGTTTTGTCCATTCCGGAATCCCTGGGTGAAATGAGATTCTGTTTGATTGGCATCGTAAAGGTCTACTGTGGACCCAGCTATAATTGAGTGCATCCGCAAGACTCTATCAATTATAAACAGAGGGTCAAATTTGATCATCTGGTCGCTCGTCCAAATACAAACCTAAAGTTGTTAGACCATTTGAATGCTTCTAGCAATACTGCAGAATATAGAATATTTGAAAACAAGTCTTCATCACTTGTGTAGGTGAGAAAGTCAACAGCCGCGCAGTTTTGCTCTGCATCTCCTCAACCTTGATGATATGTCTGAAAATTTTTGATTCCTAATGGAATCTAATGCATTGAATAACATATAAATACAAATTTATGTTGAAAACAAACTTAGTAGCGACCTAGCGAAGATGATACAATGTCGCGCAGGTGTTTGAGGCTATCAGTTTTGGCAGCGTTACGAAAGGTATCAACAATGTCATTTATGGCTAATGTTGTCACGAAAACGGTTGAATATGATTTGATCCGACATACTTAGACTGATTGTATGGTCTACTCTGTTGGAATAATCAATCTGTCGTCTACACATGGATCATAAATTACTATGAAGCTATTACATGCGCTTGTATGGACCTCGGCCAATGTGAGTCATCACATTCCTGCCGCGTGTCTTATCTGTGCGTTTGTGATTGTGTGCGTGCGTGTGTGTCAGAGGTGTAACAAGCGGGGGCAGCGGGGGAACCGGCTCCCCAGTTTCAAAACGGGGGGGGGGGGCAAAGCCCCCAGGTTTAGTGTACAGTGCCCCCATGTGCCCCCCAAACCGGTTCTTTTTTATGTTTCTCCAATAGCTTTTAAGATGGCTTTTGTTAAGATAATTTGTGCCCCCTCATTTTTCAAATTACTGTGGGGGGGGGGCAGAATTAAAAAAGTGGAGGGGCAGAAAAAAAATTTCCGCTTATGCCCCCACTTTTTAAAACCTTGTTACACCTCTGGTGTGTGTGCATGTGTGTGTGTGTGAGAGAGAGTGTGCGTGGGTGGACAGTGACGGCTCTGACCTTTTTTCCAACAAAAGGCCACGCAGGGGCTTGGGAGCCTGAAAAAGAAGCCTGCTGGATTCTGACATTGTATAAACAGAAACCGGACAAAAACTTGGAGGGGCCACTTGGGGTGAGGCACAAACTCAGCATGTGAGGCACTGGCCCCTCCTGGCCCCTCTGTAAAGCATCACTGTGTTTATATGAGATGACCATTGTGTTTTCATTTGGTCTAATGTCGATATGAGGCTCGGCGTCTGAAGAGGATGTGTGCGAAGGCATTCCTGAAGTCCTGGTTGAAGATGGTATAGATGATGGGATTGAGGGCGGAGTTGCAGTAGCCGAGCCAGAAGATGACTGCGAAGACGCTGCTTGGCACCTGCAGCCCAGCCACAGACATGATGGGATAGATGGAGAAGAAGGGAAGCCAGCATCCGACAAACGACGCCATGACGATGCCCAGCACGACGATCGCCCGCCTCTCCTTAGCCCTCGCCACCCGACGCTTGGCACGGTCGAAGTCAGCACTCGACAGGTGGCGCCGATCGTTCACTTGGTGGCGCTGCTGCTGCTGCTGCTGCTGAGGCTGCGGAGGATGATGGGTGAAACCGCTAAGATGGCGACGCGACAGAATGGCTGGAATGTACTGGAGGAAATTGTCCGGCAGGTGGCTGATCGTTCTTCTGACACGGAGTGACGCTCCGATGGATACAGCGTCCTTATCCAGATCAACGCTGGAAGAAGTTCCACGGGAGGAGGGATTGGGGACGGAACAACGAGCGACAAGGAGCTGCAGAGCCAGAGGTCGATGATCTATTCCACCATCACGAGGCTGCTGCTGCTGCTGCCGATGGTGACAATGAGGATGCTGGAGGCAGTCGCTCTCCGTTCCAGATGGGGGTTCGTCGTCACAGTGGAAGACCATCGCGGTCTCACTGCTCAGTGTCGATGGAACGGAGTGGCACGGCGGATTCCGGTGCAGCTCCACTGATGCACGGATCGAAATGCTTCCGGACCTTTCCAGGCAATCGTCTTCTGGATGACCGTCTTTAACGGCTTCTGACATCGGAGGTCGAACGCTCGCTGGAATGGTTTCGCTGTCATTCGGGCCTTGGTTGGCCAGAGGTGGGAAGTCGTGCCTTGGAAAACAATCCTCCTTTCCTATGATCAACGGCCCACCATTTCTTTGACCTGATTTACACTGCGCTGTGACAGCAATAGACTTCGAGGAACCGATCCGCGGGATTCCGCTTTCGTCTGGAACTGAATTCGAAATGGATAACGTGGTCCTGCGCATCAGCCTCGATCTGAGGGTCTTTTCCGGAAACGCCACTCCTCCACACCTGCTCAGATTTCGCCTGGCGCGCTTTCTGGCCGCCTTGTAGATCTTGAAGTAGACGAGGAACATGACGACGAGCGGGAGGTAGAAGGACCCAACGGACGAATAGACGACGTAGCCTGGTTCCTCGCTGAGTATACACAGAGGAAACCCAGAGAGCATAGGCTGTGGTCGCTTC